>JAUTXX010032085.1:0-18341 GCA_032273605.1 Panulirus laevicauda
ATATGAATTATGTGCACACCAAATGTGTAATAGAATCTGCAACGTTAACCACAAATATTGTAAATCACGAAAGTGCCACCAAAGGAGGCAAATGATGGGAAATACGCGTACATGAAGTTTTCTAATGGAATTGGTTTGTGTGAAATATTTAGGTTGATACAATAAATCGCCCTTAAAGGTCTCGCAATTTACAGATGATATATATTAAGACAGTATATGATCCATGGCGTGACATATGCAATCAGCTATTTTCAGCAAGACCACTCGTTCTGAATTACTAAAAATAAGACATACAGGTAACCATCCAACTACCTTGAGGCAGGAATGGCGAGAAATTTGAGATCTAATTGGTGAGTGATTGGAGGTAATTACTGATTATATACTCATTTCAATGTTGGAGGGTTTTTGTCGAGCATTTCAGTCAGAACCAATAGTTTTAGTGAGAGACAGGCCTTTAACGAAACTTAAAAGGAGGCTGCTGGTACAGAAACAGAATTGTGGGACAATAAGTTTTAGAGAAAGCTTCAAAGCAATCATTTAACGTTTGAATTAAGGTAGTCGAGTCTGTCAGGAAGATGATGAGTTCTAAAGCTTAGCGGTGCAGGAAAAGAAGCAGACTTTAAAAGGCTACTACCCGCACATCTTGTGTCTTGCTGGGTATTACGTGATCTATCTAATGGTTGGGACATACTTAAACATCCAGTTATCGGGAACAGCAATGCGGTTTAGGGCAAGTGGATCATGCATTGCGGTCAGACTGGGATAGTTTGTGTTGGATTGGTTTCAGTTCGATTCTGAGGGCAGTTTCCCATAAAAGGATGAATTAGTCCTTTGTTAAAGCAGAGCAGCTGTTCAATTTCGTAGGTGCAGACTTAATTGTGTAATGTGGGATTTCGAGGAGAGAGTGCTTGTTGAGATGAATCTGGTATGTCTGTTGTGTTGTGGGTGGTTATAGAGCCATCAAACTTGTGAAAGTTGTGTGCAGTTTCAGAAAGAAACGCCATTAAGTTATACCTACCCCACTGGACCGTCCTGTCCAAATCTGAGTTTATAGGAGCAGATTAGGCATGAATAATGAAAGACAAATTAATCATAAGGAAGTGGAGGAATGCAGTGTTATCAACGTATGAATGCAATTAACCATATGGAGAAAGGAAATTATACTTGAAAATTGAGGAGACTGGATATTACCCTGACAGGACCGCTGTTGATTTGGAAAGAGGGATAGGTTGATCTATCAACAGTTTTGGAAAGATACTAGCCAAAGAAAGAGCTAGACACGAGGGAAGAAAACCAGAATCTGATGCCACGCTATGTCAAAAGCTTACAGTATATCAGACTACAACAGATGATTATCCAAAGTCTGTCAAGAGAGGTTGATCAGATATTAGTTATGGGAAATTATATCATTGGCCCTGCAAAGGGCACATTCATTACTGGAGAGTAGGCTATGACATGGACAGTGCTTCAGGAAGCAAGAGTTGAGGGATTCAAAGATTTTGGAAATAGCAGATCAGAGACTTAGCAGAAATAGCAGATCACAGACATAGAACAATAATTGCAGAGATTTGGATGTATGCATGTTTCCAAAAGATAAAACCCTAACTTTTAAGCTCAAATGAAACAAACAAGGATAGATAAAGGTGCCATCTGTTCTGCATCTTGCTTTTGACTACAGAGAGAAGTGTTTTTTGATCTATAAAGAAATAGTTTAGGTCACATGAGTAATACGAAGGATGTCAGAATCATCCAGTGTGGAAAAAAAAATCAAAAAGAATTACTTTGTTATTAGTTGACATAATTACATTATCACTGGCACAGAAAAGAAAGGCTGAAAAAAGGTATCAAGACTGAAATTAAGATATCTTCGGCAAAACACCAGACTTACCAGTTAAGAAAGTTTTCATATGGATAACACATTAATGGTGATTTTGGCCGAGGCCAACATGGAGATAAGCAGATGAATACAAACCAGATTGAAAGATTTAATGGCAATGAAGGTTGCTAAATGTGCATATGTACAAATAGTAGATTTTGATTTTTACTACTTTGAATATATGAGCACATTGGGGCCCAGAATGTAAGAGGTCAATCTGTGCATTAGTTTTACCTGCATTAAAAATGCCTCTGGTTTATAAACTTGACAAAAATTTCATAATGACATTTATTTGATAATAAAAATTTGGCTATGCTGCACTTCATTCATCTAATAAGTACCTTAAATGACTGTTTCTTTCAAAATAGGAACCAAGAGGCAATCGAGTATTTCTTAATGCCAGACTGAAGGTTAAGAAAACACCGGTAAAAAAGAATATATTCTTTATAATTACAGCAAAGAGTATGCAGAACAAAGTGCAAGTTGAGTGGAGCTAGATTATTTGGCTGGAGAAGGCAGGGCTATTGTTCACTGCTGGATGTAATGTAGGTAGATGATGAGATCCAAACAGGATTAGGTATCACAGACAGTACCTAATAAATGATCTGGCACATGTTCTGGCATAAGTTTTCAAACTCTTTGCACTCTAGTGTGTCTTTGGCAGGCTGCTTCATATTTCATATGTGAGCTATCAGTTTTCTTAGTTGGTACTGTTATACAAAGTATTGCTGCACCACTCAACTTTTTATGTTTAATTAAGAAAGCATTTTTGGATATTATACAAGAAAAAATCCTTTTACTACATTATCCTAATTAGTTCTTTGTAAAGAGGAATATGAATGATAATGTTAAGTGAATTTCTTTATCAAAACAATTTGAGTCTCATAATTTTTAATACAAGAACTTTCATCTTATTACATGTTTTCTTAAGTATGAGAAGTATACTTTCTTTTAAAGGTGTCTTTTGTCATAATCAAAACAACACAGCATTTTTTGGTTATTTTGTATGTAGTAGATAAAGTTTACAACATACTACCTTTAAGTTATAGACAGGTTCCATCTAAGATGGTATTACTTTCCTGACATAGAAGAGGTAAAATGAAGCCTGAATATACTGGGCTAATCTTAGGATCTCCAAGCATGCACCATACAACCATCCCTCTCTTCTTTTACTTCCTTTTTTGTAAATTTTTTCTTCTCCATTTTATTATTGTGGATCATTACATGCAAAATAATTTATCTGCCATAGTAAATGAAAACGGAATATTGACAAACTTTACAACTGACATTATATTTGTAGAGGATACAATGCTAATACATGGGAAATATTGGAAGAGTAACCTATTTTATTTATTTCAGTATGAAGAGGGGAAACCTTTAGGGTCAGCATTTCTTGTGGTGTTAGTCTAAATAACAACCACATCCTTTCATAAATCCTCATTCTTATGGAAATCTTACTTCTTAATGTAGCATCCTTGAATATGAAATGAAACACTGAAAGTGCAATTTATATTTATTATGAATAACTGAAAAAAATACCATCAGCCATTTTTTGAATTCCAATCTTTGACTAGTAATCCCTGAGAAAGTTTTGCAAACCAATAATGCTTTACTCTGGTCATATTAAGGCTATGCTGATATTTAATTTCTAACTTTGCTATGAATGTAAATAAAATCCATAAAGGAAATCATCTCTACTGCCAATATATAATCTATTTTTAAAAAATACAGGAGATGCAAAGAGCTCGCCATTTAATTTTCTTTCCAAAATTGTCTCAATTACTGCATTTGAAGATCTGGTGGAGGAGTCTGATTTTTCTGGATCTACTTTAGCATTAAGCATTACATGAACAATACAGAATCTCCCTGAAGTTTCACATATTACTGCTCTAAATGCATTCTGGTCATTTAAACAATATAAATATGGGGATGCATATATAGGAGATAAACCATTATACTCTACAATTTTTTCACCATAACTATTAAGGAAGTATACACAGTTATCATGAGAGCCAATGCCTATCACTTCCATCCCATTTTCTAATTGTAAAACAAATGGTGATGAAAAAACATTGCCTTTTGTCTCAAATTTCCAAAGTCTTGATCCTGAGAAAGAGTAACTAAAGATTTTTTTGCAAACATTTGCAAAGATTATGCCTCTGGAGTATGAAGCAAGTGAACTAAACACAGGTTTATTAACAGATCTTCTCCATATAATTTTTCCTGTGTTCTTATCTATCCCACCAACTATGCCATCAAGTGAAGCAACAAAAACTGTATTACCACTGATGCATGGTGAGGAAAATATACTGCCATTTGAAAAACTGACCTTCCATGTTAATTCTCCATCAGCAGTTACACAGTAAAGTATTTTATCATGGGAACCAAAGATAACAAAACCCATTTCATCATCAACAATAGGAGAACTTTTAATCTCAGCCCCAGTTGTAAACTTCCAGATTATTTGTCCACTTTCAATGCAAATGCAGTATAATACACCATCATAACAACCAATATAAACGTGTGTACCATTTTTTGAAATGATGGGTGATGATTCTATTCTTCCCCCTAGCTGAAGACACCAGTGCTCAGTCCCAGTTACAGCATTAATACAAGCAAATTTATGCGAATGTGAGCCTACAAAAGCAAAACTCATGCCATTGCCATATTCAATTATCAATGGGGATGAGTCTATGCACTTTTTAAGGTTATACTTCCACAGTAATCCTATTTTGTAAGGTAAACTTTTATAATGAATGGGGGATGTTCCCTTGTTAAGTATGCCTCTTCGTGATATAACAGTCAGTTTGAGATTTCCATCTTTCACCAGTGCTTCTTCCTTGTTTAAGGAATCGTATTCTTGGCAGATCCCCTCACTATGAGAACTTGGAATAATATTTTGTGTATGATACTCTCCATGAGCATTTGTTTGGAAATGACTATGTAGCATTCTAGTATTTTCACTTTTGAGAATTTTTGAAGGTTTTGGATGAAAGATGTCAACATTTTCAAAGCTGTTCCTGGAATAATATTTTTTTGCTAACTGGTAAGTTTTCAGTAAAGTCTCACTGAGTAACACATCAAGAAGATTTGGTATACTGTACCCCAAGAAATTCTCTAATTCCTCAGTAAACTGTACAGCTTTTAGTGAATTGCCACCTGATTTTACAAAATTATCATGTGGACTAGCATTGTTACATCCAAGAATTCTCTTCCATAGATCTCTATAAAACTTATCCAAAGACTGCAATTTATACTTATCAGACCTGTTTACTGAAGACACTTGTCTTGCAGTCATCAACTTCTGTATATCAACTTTTCCATGCTTGTTAAAAGGCAATTCTTTAACTATAATTACATCATCAGGTAGTTTCCAGTGAGATAAATTATTTCCTAAATCCTTCCAAACATCTTCCTCAGTAACATATTCATAATGTGGATACACAAAAGCTATGATTTGCTTTTCATTATGTAGTGCTACATGACATGTTTCAACATAATTAAAGTTTCTACAGACTCTTGTAATTTCTGAAAGGCTTATTTTTCGACCATTGCGCTTTACTTGACAATCAAGTCGTCCAATGAAATAAATTTTTCCACCTTTTAGTACACCTCTGTCACCACTTGGCCTAAAAAATGATGGGGCTTGTCTGTTTTCTGTGGCACTAAATCTAGCATCAAGATTGACAGTACCATCATCTACCCAGCACATTCTTTCAGGCCCTCCAATGTAAATTTCTCCCTCTTCACCATCCCTAACATCTTCCCCACTTTTACTTAGCACCTTGACTTTGGTAAAGCTTAAAGAATTACCAATTGGAGTCATGTCTTTCAGTGAATGTCCAGGCAAGGGCACTTTTCTCTCTGAAAAACTGTCACTCATTCCTTCACCTGATACAGTTTTCGGTGGGCTGTCTTCTGCGTCAGTGACTAATTCACTAATAATGACCTCTGCTACTGTAGCCCAACATGAAACCTCTGTTATGCCATATAAGTTAAAAATCCTAGTTTGGCACATCTCTCCAACCAACTGCTTTAAATGTGACAATTTTGGGAACATTTCACCACCAAGGGCCAAAACTTTGAGGGAAGAATTATTTCCAAGAAAAGATTCCTTTAATCTCTCTTTTCCAAAGCTCAATAAAAGAGTTGGAGTAGCCTGCAGAATTGTAACTCTATTCTGTAGCATAATGTCAAGCAAAAGAACGGGGATTTTCAAGAGATAAGGGGATACCATAACAAGTCGCGCACCTGCTTTGAATGCCAAAAATAAATCTACTACACTTGGGTCAAATGTAAGTGGAGCAGCACAGAAGATACAGTCCTCCTGCCCAACCTCAAACAGCTTCACCAAGTCTATAATATTTGGTATTATGCAAAGATGAGGTACATAGACATATTTTGGTATTCCTGTAGACCCAGAAGTGGGGATTACATATGCCAAATCCTTCATTTCATTATTTCTTTGAAATTCTGATTCTTTCTCACTGTGCAGAGATACAAGTTTCAAATGAGTTCCAAATACATAAAGGCTGCACAAGACTACTTCAACCATTTCAGCAACATTCTCCAAATACTTTTCTTCCACCAGTACACTTTTCATATAAATCCTTTTAACAATGGAAGCCAATTCTCCTCTTGAATATTCAGGTGTTATGTACAAATAAGCATTATTGGCAAGTACTCCAAGTATACAAGCAATTGCTGTGGGCCCTGGAGAACATAATATTCCAATTACTGTTGATGTCATATTCTCAACATTCTTTGAGTTCAGATTTTCACAAACTATTGATTGTTTTTCTTTAAACAAACTTTCAGGCATGCTTTCTTCATCTATTATATGACTATGTTGTTCCTGTTGCTTCTTGTCCCCTGCCACTGTCTTAAGAACAGAGAAATGTGCATCACAAGTCTTGCTTAAAGACAGGACCTTGGCTATTTCAGTAGCTTCTCTCTGTAGCTCACTATATGTGATCTTCCTTTGGCAGTGTATATCTATAAAATACAAAATGATGAGTTGCCATGAAAAATACATTCAAAACATTTTCTACTGTATATATGATACTGTAATGATAGAATGTAATGAATATGAAAATGAAAAGAAGTTAGTGAGTATAAATGAATACGAAACATTAAAAGAAATTCAATGAAAATGACAAGAAAAAGTTTCCTTAAGTAAGTTGAATTATAAGTAGTGCAGCATGGGGAAAATGAAATGTTAACTGTACATGATCACAATACCAGGAATGTGCTAGAATTTCCTAAACTAAGCAAAAATCTCAAATTAGATGTATGTTTATAAATCTGGTGTAATTAGAACACCCATTGTATAATCAAATAAATACAAACAGTATTTTCTGCAATCATCAATACTGAAAGAACCAAAGATCAATTTCTGTCCAACAAAAGTAGCTGGATTCACATATTTCTGGGCCAAACCATCTCAAAACAATATACACTTTTCCAGAAAACCAGTCCCACATGGCCCAACTAACTGTAGTCTAAATCAAAAGCAAAATACAACAATTTCACTATTGCTCAACATCAGTTGAAGTTGTGTCTATCAGCTATGAGAAATGAAAATGAGACATAGTATGCAAGTAACTTTTTCTTTTAATAAAACCAAGGTGGAAAAGTGAAGTTGTTTACCTAGAAACTTTAAAAGAGAAGATTTATTGCCATCATAATTGTAACTCCATCTGACATATGTTGCTTGACTTCTATGAAACCTTGATAAGTATAACAGTAAGAGAAATTGTCTCTTTTTATTCATGGTCATGACATTTCTATGGTTCATTTTCATAAGTAGTGTAAGCATAAATGAAGATAAAATAAACTGACTAGCTAAGTATTTAACTCAAATACCTTATTTTCTTGCATACTTAGATCCACGTACACCACCCATAAAACATTCACATCTTTGGTGGGGCTGGATTTAATAGAGGAAGAAAAATGTAGGTTTCAAAATTTCTCTTTAAAGCAATGTCCTGTAATCATGAAAGATTCTATGAGACATTCTTTAGAAAAATCAGAGTTTCAACCTTCTAACCATCTGTCTTTCTCGAGAGGAAACAGTGGCTTTCTCCACCTATCACTATTGTCCCAACCAGCTAGCAGCAGCTCACTCATTTTGGACCTAATTTCATCCCATTAGAGACTGTTTCAGAGATAACATCAACAATTCAACCTAAAAGTAGTCATAATTGGTACAGAAAAAAGTTTCATAGGACCACCTTGGGGAGAAATTTTTTTCAGATTTCAATACCACTTCTTTCATCAGCACTCTGTCCCCAAAGTGAAAAGCATACCCACATGAAGGAGGTGGATTTTGAAAAAAAAATAGATAAGAAGCCTAAGTCCAACAGCAGAAATAATTCCTTGAGCCACACAGGGTAGATTCACAATGTTTAAGCTAAGGTCCTATGTAACTAAGGTGGCAGACATGAGCCAACCTTATGTTGACTTTGTCTAACAAAATGTTTCTGAGGAAGACTGAGACAGAGGCCATTTTTCAAGCATCTTGCATTCTAGTTTACAAGTCCAGATTGAGCAAACAAAAAGCTTCTTAATCTATGAAGAGAAATTCCTTCCCAAAATGGGTTTCAAGAGTTCAGGTTGGACAAATAAATGTTCCCCTTGATAATTCTTAGAAGTCTTAAAAGATATTCAACAGGGCATATTTTGACAAGGCTTGAAGCTCTCATGGCGATGTTTTCTAAGATTTGATGGCAAGAGGACTATTTCTACATTAAACAGTTTAAGTCTTAGCCAGGATTATAGAGTATGAGTTTATCTCGACCTAAGATTCTTGAGTCTAGAAATACCATGTAATGCACTAACTCCTTCTGCAGCTTGAGCTATAAGAAAGGCTTTTGGAAATACCTAAGGAGAGAATCTTTCCCATAATCATCTTTTTGACCTGAAAAAGTGTTGATAAATAACTGGGCCTACTGCAGGCTCTATGATGTCCATGCTAATCATCCCTATAGTGTATTCCTAAAAATGCGGAGATGGAGTCTACTGACAGGCAACTGATATTCCCAATTCCATCTCAGATCTCTTTTTCTACCATTAGACACACCACCTACTGGACTCCAAGATTCTTGGAAGTTCTGGAGTTGACTCCCAACTGGCAAGAAGTTATTATGAAGATAACCTGCCAGAACACTGCACTCAATGGCCTTGAAAGGGCTACCTTAAAATGGCACCTATGCCTATAGCAGAAATGGACTTAGATGCACTAAGGTTCTCCCTTCTGAATAATAATAATAAAAAAGATACTAATCCATGGGATGGAAAAAGCCGGTCCGGTAGCAAACAATAGGTCTCTTGATAGCACATGATCATACAGAATTCCCTGAGCTGCTAGCAGTTGAAACTGAGCAGGTTGATGATGTCATCTCTGAGGTCGTCTATTACTGGATGAGGTTGAGCCTGAAACAAACAAGCTGCCACAACTGTGGCTGAACTGTTAGTGAAGGGCAAGGAAGACTAAAGCTTCATCACTGGAAATACTGAGGGTTAGAAGATCTTAAACCAGATGTCTCTTATGCTCACAGGAAAAATTAATGCCTTGATCTGTACTAATCTTTAAGTATGATAATATAATTACATGTACAATAATTTCAATTCAAACCTATGATAGTACATGATTGTAATGTAAAATCAAGTACTACACTTTATATCATAATAAAGGAGTAAGATAATTTTAGCATTAGCTGCACATATTTCACAATTATAAAAGCAAGGAATTAATCATTTTGTAGCTTGGATTCATTGCTTAACAAATGTATGGAGCTAAATAACTTGACGCTTTCAACAGATCATTCCCTACCTTCACAGTAAACAATGGCCAAACTGTCTGGATGTTTAGCAGCTTCAGTGTGAAAGATAGTACACAGGTTTCTAGCCATTGTACTGTTGGTAATAGTCATACCACTATATAAATCTGAAATATGTGAAAACTGGTGAGATAAATCACAGAATGAATAAATGATGCACTAGCTTACATTTTCATTTACATATCTTTAAAATTCACTTTAAATACACATGAAGTAACTGTGTTCTGAGGTTATTAATCTCTTGAATTTACTTTTATACTTTATCTCTTTGCTCAAGTCATATATCATTTTTACAGATATCAGAGAGGCTTATATTGTTCCATGAGACACCCAACATAGAACATTTTCCTCTTTAGACATAGTTCCATTTGCTAATACTTTAGGTTTTCTTTAATTAGAAACTCACACACTCATCCCCACAATTTACCCATTGGAAGAAAAGGGTAACCTAAGATATTAGAATCTCATCCAAATCAAAATTAATCAAAGTTAATCAGAATTTATATCTGTATGAATCTTAATTTTGCAAAAAACTGCGATCTATATTGCTTGAAAAACTGATACATTCAGCCGTATAATTGAGGAAATAAAGGAAATTAAACAATGCCTACATAATACCATTAGATTTACCAATGCCATTATCTTTGCAAAATAAATATTATGAACATTAGCTACTTAAAGGAACTACGGAAGTGCACTAATTGAGTTTTGGTAAAGTTCCAGTTTAGGATCATCTCAGAAATATTTATGGACTTGGAAGAAATGCATATCAATGAACTGCTTTCATTTTGCAGAATTTACTTACACTGGGAAATGTGATTTGGAGAATTATCTTTTATCCTACAATTATAAATGCTGGTAATATCAGCAGGGAGGCCTACGATGATCAGGGAAAATGTGTAATAAAATAAGTGAAAACTTTCTAGAAATCAAAAGAGCTTGGAAAAGTCTCAACTACCCTCCCATAGCAACCTGAATTTACCTCCCTTTTAGTGTAATTCAACAGGAAAATGAGGATTCTGGCAGGTTGCTTTTAGGTTGTGGGAGGTTTGTCCAATGACTGTTTGGTGTGTTTGATAACCATGTTTACTTCTTCCAACCACATGCAACCAATATAGCAGAAGAAAAATGACAGTGTCTCTGGTATGTTTCGACACTACTGAGAATCAAGGCAAGTCTCGGCCCCTAAGTAAAATCAGGGTTCTGCTAATTTCTAGTAGTCTTTTACTTTTAAAAAACATTTTTCCAGATCATCCATATCCCTCCTCAGTATCACAGGTACTGTTTGATACTGATTTTGTCCTGCACTGCTAGTGTAGCATTAAAATTTATTGAAAAATTTTTGATAAACTAATTAATCATGAAGGTTTTGTATGTCAGGAATAATGGGGGGTTAATGAATAAGAAAGATGGTAAATCACTTTTAAAAAACCATCACAATCTATGAAAACTTCAACTTGTGGACAAAATATATACTAATAGTATAAATATACCTGCATTAAATGGGCGTGTTGATGAGTATGGCAGGGCTCCTCAACTTGTTGTCTGTCTGTTGACAACTGGCCGCATATGCATGATGTTCAGTTAATGGTGGGATTAGTATATCTTCACCAGAATGTTGGACATTACGAAAAATCTTGACTGCCTGGGAGGTTGGATGAGGTTCTGGTTTGTTTATTTCAGCTTATTGAAAATAGCTTTGGGAAACAGCTACTTACATTTTATGTGCTTTATATAGTTCATTGTGATTACAGAATTACATGTGGATGACAGATCCACCTTCTCTTCATTGAATGATATAAAGTAAAGCAGTTAGCATAAGGGAAGTGTGGCGTTATAGTATCATCAACAGAACTTGTGAATACCTCTCCTAACCACCCCGCCAGTCATGAATTATGTTAAATATTTTAATTATAACATACTATTCATAATCATGAAAATGTGCTCAGTGTTAACAAACAGACGACATAGCAAGAAGCCACACAATCCCCAAGAGACAATGGTAATGTTGAAATGTTTTAATCAACAACTTGGCTATGTGGTGTTTATAAGTTCTGTTAATATTTTACAAATGTACTATAATGTAATATCTGCCTTTACATTATTCAACCCCACATTTTCCACTATGCATTTAGGTAACCTTTCTCACCGTACTGAATATCGACCAATACAGCAAAACGCTTCAGATTAGGCTCTTTCAGTGTTATTCTATTCTTTGGATGCAATATTCGCTTTGCAAAACACAATCAGTCAATATTCATAATTAATAACTAACACTGAATCAGTGCATACCAAGTTCCCCGAACTAAACCACTTCTCCCAAACATAAGGAGTCTATTGACGTGTATATCACTTAGATTCATAACTTATCTCTTTGGTCATCCTTAATTGGGACTTACCAAGTCTTTATAACCCATCACTTTCCATGTCTTTAAAACCTGTCAACTTCCAGGAATGATGAAATGTTACGCGAAAACACCACTTGAGACAACTGATCGTGTTTACAACGGGTTACGGGTGCAATATAATTTACTTGTCTTCCTAACAAGTTCAGACTACCTTGAGTGTTAATAATTGTTAGAATAATGATGGTCATCATGAAAATATAATAAGTGATAATGATGGTAATAAAAAAAACTATCAGTAGTTATGACAAACCATTTTTAGAACAGAATTGTCGATAAATTTCTTGTATTATGGTTATTAGAATTATACTTACCATAATGTAATAAATGTTTTTATGATTAATATTCTTTTAAATAGTTGATGTTAAAAATGACGGTCTTAACGTATATGAAAATCGTAGTTAATATCAATCATAGTATGTAAATATCGTTGACCTAACGTCTCTATTTTCATTGTTATACTACTATAACATTACAAAGACATGGTAGGTCTAATTTCTGTAGGAATGTAGCAAGGAAACTTTGGATTTAGACAGGTTGTAGGCAACAAGAGATACAGCTTTAGATAGTGCAAATGTCCTAATGTCGGCAGAACGGATCCGCCTTTGGACTAATGTACCATTGTACTTAAAAAAAAAACTTAAAGACTCGAGAAAGTCCCACTTTTAGAGAAAATTAGGATATAAATGATCCCCTATCAATATTGCTGCTAGCAAGTTACGAGAACGCAAGGATTTTCTGGTGTCTAAATACATACTTTTATATTAGTAAAGATGCAGTATGATATTTAACTCTTTAAATAATTGCTGTGTGTTATGGACCGTGAGAAGAGAAACTTTTAACAAATCCAAATATCACTTTCATATAGTACCCTCTTTTTCGTATATGAACGTCCAAATTCTGAAGTTCATATATTCAGTGTGAATTTAACATGACTACGGTAGTTCGTGTAATACTGACTTAAAAAAAGCCACTGACCTATATATAATGTAAGTCACATTCCTTGGCATTCATTGCATGATAGTAAGGTACTGTTATGCATTGGTATTGTCATAACTAACGAAACAGTGTGAAATTTGAGTAATCTTGGGAGTCTGGATGTTATTTGCCTCTTCATAGTTTGTAGTTCAAAGGTAAAGACTTTTGCATTAAGTTATTTTCCTTGCCCTCTTTCATTCAATGCCTGTTCTCAAACATTTTTGTTTCTGCCTAGAGCCCTTGTTTAAAGAGGAATGTAAAGAGTATACCCATAAAGGGTTTAATTTAAAGGTGTGAACAAGCAAAGAAAGATAAAAATATAATTTTGGGAAATTCAAGAAGATAAATTGGTATTAATGCAACAAATCCAGGATATACAAAGGCGGTTTCATGGCCCTTTTGAGAGAATAATTGTATAGTGCATCACAGTAAATATGTATAAATACTATTACTCCAACTGTTTGGTAATTCAAAATCAAATCACTAAAATCTATTTATTTTATTTTACAGTTTGTACATATACATTACATAGACTATAATTTCCTTCAGTCTTAATTGAAACCACTACCATAAGCATGAGCTGGCCCTGGAGTTTTTGGCTTTGAAACAGCGACTACTGCATCCTCCGTTCTGTTAAAAGAAATTCATATCAGACAACAGAAGAAATCTGAACCGAAGCCAAATATCAAATTCTGAATAAAACAACTGGAAAATGAAAAAAAAACACACAACTCCATGTCTTAAACTTTGATCCCATTTACATGCAGTTGATTAAGTGAGGCACTAAAGTTAAGTAGCAACACTGAAGTTTACCACTTATGGAGACTCCTTTGCCATGGCCACTCCCTTCAGGGAGTTCCTGAAGGAAATGGGCATCAGAGATAATATGTAGTTAGATAGATAAGAGCAAATGAATAAATCCTGTAAGAGCAGTTTCTAATAAAACTGAATACTTTTCTCTGACTTGCCTTTATTTTGCTGAAATTCTTGTGAATAAGTACAAAGTCTACCTTAAGTGTTCAAAGGTGAAAATCAAAATGATAGGAGAGCATCAAATGGCAACCATCAAACAGTGAAGCTTACAGAACTATGGTGAATAAAAGCATTAAGAAAATGGAAAAGACAAAGTAATATCATCATAGGTACATCCACTTACTCAGGAGCCGGAGATATCAGTTTAGTGGGTCCACATGATGAATTAACAGCCAGGACCTCATTTGGTGTAACTGCACGACGCCCATCACGAGTATAGTAATAGTTAGCAGAAAGTTTGGAACTCACACCAGGAGGTAGATTGGGGTCTGGTTGTGAACGGCAGGATACTATATCTGCTTGACGTAAAGCACTGGTATGTTCACGCTGAAAACAAAATATATCATGATCTGTTGACATTTCAGTGCACCATATGATGTAACTTAGAGAATTTCCAATATAAGCAAGCATGGAGTATGTTAGCAAACCTTAGGTGCCCCTGAAATTAATTATTGCTGGAGAACTATTCTTTTATCCAATGGAATTCATTTTATAAGCTGCATTAGTGTTGTGGAATACATTCTCTCTTCCACACTATCCATCACTCATCAAGGTTTTCCCGGATCTTTATGTTGGCTTTCTCATTTTCTTTTACTTTCCTATACCTTTCCTTTCCCTTCATATATATAATTTCCCTTTTCTGCATAAATAAGGGAGCTAAGTTAATTTTTTTCCTGTTTTCTTAAATCTTGGGATATGCAAGATATGGATGCTACAAGGATTAGATAGGCATAACAACATGCAAAATTTATCAGCAAATGTTTTAAGCATTGCCTCTAGGTAATGGGCATCTGAGGGAATGCAGCTTACCATCATTCAGAATGTCTGAAAAACATTCAGCTTGCATTGTCCTGCTCTAACTAGAAAAATAATGTGATATAACACTGAAGGTTGAATACTTGGGAGAATGAAAGCTGGATATGATAATGTATGTAATAACTATAAAACACAAAAGATATGAGACATGACAGGAAAGAGATGAATAATCTGTTTCATGATGCTTAATGTGGAGTTATGGGTTGAGATGCAGGATGTAGGCAAGGATTAGGAGTGCCTACCTGTACACTTAAGACAAAATTTTGCCCTTAGGCAAGCCATTGCTCGCAGCATTTCACAATAAACTGCTGATATTCTTTGTTACCATGCATGTTGCACTTGTCAATCTTAGGCTCACCCATCTGCTTTAAGCTGTCTGCCTAGCCTTTTTGTCAAGGTTCAGTACATATGCCTTGGTCTTTTCTTTTCCCCCAAAACAGTAAAAGTCTCTCTATCTTTTTTGCTAGACTCTTGGATACTACAATTTGCTGTCATTTTGACAAAGCTAATGGACTGAAAGGATTATTACGATAATAATTCTTATTAAAACAGCATCATTCATAATACAACACAAGAACTCCTGAGCCTAAAGGCTGCTTTCCATGCAGTAGTGGGGAAATGATGGAGTCATTCAGAGTGAGATGGTCCCAGTGGAACGTTAAACATACTGTATACAGGGTTAAATAATACTCGGTATGTAAGCATCACATATGTTGGTCTCTAACATGGAAAAGAAATCTAAGTTAAGCCACAATGCTAGCCAAAGCATAAAAACCTAAGTAATTGCTGAATTCTGATCCAAAGTTTCATTCACATAAATTCTCTTCTTTTGTATGCATAAATTTGAAACTACATTTTTTATTAATGATTTGTTTTAATACTTCATTTATGAGATGTCCAGACCCTTTAATTCAGTAGTATTTACTATGAAAATGCTGAGGGCCAATTGGGGAAATAGAAAATTTTGATTGGACCACATTGGTTTTGTGGAAATATATGCACGTATAATCATTGTACAAACAGGTCTCTTAGTATATAATATAATTACATTGAATCTCTACATTTTATTTGTCGCAGTTCAATAATCTGGATATGTTTCCCTATTCTTACGATTAATACATACAATATCTATTGTTAATTTTATTATTTTCCTCTCTAGTCTGTAGGAGATAAATGTGTGGGCTCATGTGGCCTGAAAGCTGCTTTGCGAGTACCACAACCCTAGACTTATTTGAAGGGCTGCACAATAAGAACAGGTATGATCTTAAAATTATCTTGAACCCTTTCATGTGTTCAAGATTTTTCAGCAAGGTTAAAATTTGACAATGATGGCCTTAATGACCCCTGGCAGTCAATAGCCTAAAGGTCAAGTAACCAAACAACCAATCTTGTTAAACTAGACAATAAGCATTTTTTTTTTTTTTTGCAACGACAGTGTAGTCTCTAGAGAATAATTGAAATACATAATAGTAATTCACCAGTTTATCTGCACAACAGAACCAGTTTTGAATATTGAGTGATTTTGTACAAAGGCAATTTGAAGATTTATCATATATTTTGTGAAATAAATATTGTGACTTTGGTGAAGGTTATGAGTATCAGCAAAAATATGGGGTAAAGTAGATATAGGTGAAGCACTAGTAAAACATCAGAGAACCTAGGAAAACACACATAACCTCCCCTGTGGAAGAGCTTATGGAGTTGTGCTGAAAGAAGACTGGTGATTGGGAATATCTGGTTTTGAAAACGGGACATACATATGCATACTTGGGTGAGTTAGGTTAATCATGTTTTCATATAATTTGAAAAAATATGAGTATCGAGGCTGCTATCTTCCAGGTACTGTTTAGCTTCCCATAAATACAATAATTAAGGAAATTACTCACTCCAAAACCCCAAAAGCAAGTTATACTATTTTTCACAACTTCGTTCATTTTGTAAATCAATCTACAAAATTAATAAAGTTGTGCAAAATTCATGCATGCACCATGTGGACGTATGGTGATGGCCACCTACAAGATGGTCATATTTGACCGTCCATGTGCTATGCATAAGGACATTTGTAAAGTAGTTGAGGATCCCATGCACATACATCCTTTCTAGTTGACAGATTTTACAGTAAATAGCACCAATTGATTCATAACATCCTAAACAGCTGGTATAAATTGCTTCATCCCACAATATCTGTTCACTTCAAATCAGGTGCTACACAAAACCTCACACTCTACATAAACTTTACTAAGTGTAACGCTGGTGACGCTTTCGCCAAAATCTATCAACTAGGAGTTGTGTGCACTTTTTTTTCTAAATCTACCAGATTTTTATTAGAGCAATCGATTTCTGAAGAGCCCTTCTAAGTTATTTTACCCCCCCCCCCCCACATCTTCATACCCCTCCCTACTTTCACTTCACATCCGACTTTAGAAAAAATATCATGCTCCAAATCTTGCTCCACCTCTCCCAATTTACCCACTAAGCACTGAACTACATATAGAAAACACAATCACTTAATATTCACAGCTATTAGCTCTATTCTCAGAATGACCAAGTGAATGGAACCCACCCGAGTCGTGTCTGTACTCCTTGAAAGTGAGACACGACTGAGATTAAATACCTCACTGAACAAGTTCAGTAACACAAACTTAATTACACACCCCTAGTAGGAACTGGCGGACAGCTCGAAGAAAAGGCGAAACATCCCTATACTGAACCCTCGGCATTTTACAGTGTAGTCGAGCTTCGGCTCCTCACGGATATGTTTTCGTGAACAGCTGATTTCTCGAGTATACATATCCTGTAAAAGCTATTTTTCTTTTATCAATTTTCAACTGCATGCCTTAAAAGTTTCAGTGATAATATCTTTGATTGGTCTAGAAATTAAAAATAGCAGGTGAAAGATTATTTTGTGTTTTTTTTTAAGTAAAACATAGTAAAAAATAATAATAGCATAACACGGATATAGATTTTTTAATGTAGCAAATTGTGGATAACATGTATTTTTCGATTACCTGTACCTTATTTTGGTCATGGAGATGAAATTTTTCTCAGAATTACATTTAACAAACTTTTCGTGTCACCTTTCTATAATCTTCCCATTGTATCTGTAATGTTGCTGAACTCTTCCTGTTCTGTTAAAATTTCCTTCACTGCTTCTCTTTAATTGTGTGTATGTGAAGACCAGCCATATGAGGATTGACTGTGATGGTAACTTCCCATCGGGAAAAAGCAAAGACGAGGAATTCTTTTCCTCTTCATCTTTCCTCTTAGGACCTTTAAGACTCGTGTTTGTAGACATGAGCCTTAAAGATCTCCCATGTAATTTCTTTATTATATTTTTGCTTTATTTCGTGTTCACCCGAGATGGCCATGACTGGGGTGCATATGATTCACTAA
>JAUTXX010032193.1:4671-15410 GCA_032273605.1 Panulirus laevicauda
TATAATTTAAGTGTAAGAAAGAGTGATATAAATTCACTTTGATGGGCTGAATTAGGAACTGGAATTCCCCCCTCAGCTAAGATTAGAAAGGGAGCACATAAAATTTTTTTAGCTAGAAGTGAGAAGTACTTGCTGAAAGAATCAGTTCTGCACAGCAATTATGGATCTGGAGAAAGCATAGGATAGGGTTGGTAGAGCTGCCTCCTTGTTCGTAGAGCTGCCTCCTTGTAGGAACTACAATTATATGGGGTAAATATAAAGTTTCAGTAAACAATAAAGAACTTTATAAAGAGAATAAAGCTGTGTGTAGAGTTAGGAGGGAAGATAAATTGCTTTTGATGAAGAGGGGTCTCCATCAAGGATATGTGATGTCACTATGGCTGTTTAATCTAGATAATGTATGTATGGAATGAGTATTAAGGGATCTGAATGCAAGGGTCATAGAACAAGGGACGAGTCTTATAGTTTGCTAGGTGGTGGGGCAGGGGACATTGGAGGTGAATCACCTACTGTTTATAGATGATGTGGCTGTGGTGGTTGATCGGAGAGAAAATTTCAGAATTTGGTGACCGACTTTTGGAAGGATAAGGGAAAGGAAAAAGTTTAGGAAATATGAATAAAATTAAGGTACTGAGATGCAGCAGGGAGATGAGACTGGAGGGTTTGAATGCACATTTGGACAGGGAGGAAGCGGAATGTTTCAGGCATCTAGATGTGGATGTGGCAACAGATGGAACCACGGGGGCTGACGTCGGTCATAATGTGAGAAAGGGGGCTGCATCTGTGGATTCATCCAAATGAGTAGGAAGAAGAGGTCATTGTCTGGTAGGGAACAGATGAGTATGTTTGAAGGCATGGTAGCCCTAACATTGTTGAATGCTTAAGAATAGCACAGGTTATACTATTTGGAAATAAAATGCCATAGGATCATATGTGGTTTAAGGAGAGTTGATTATGTGAGGAATGAAAATGTTAGAGAGAAGTGATAGTTAGCAGTCCAATTGGGAAAGTGACTAGGGTGTGCTGAGATGGTTAAGATGCATGAAAAAGATTACAGAAGAAAGACTAACTACAAGGATCCATGTTAGAAGTGATGGGGGGGAGAGAGAGACCACAAAGGAGATGGAAGGTTAGAGTGAAGGAGACAGTGGGATATCAGAGTCTGCACATTTCTGGAGGGTTAGAGGCTTGCATAGGGAAGAATGAAATGAATCTGTGTGGTACATGGTGGCAACAGTGTTATTAGGCTGAGCCAGGGTATTTGAATAGTCTGTGGTGATTGATTGTGGATTGTAGGCTTTTGTTTCTGTGCTGAGATTGGATTTGTGCAAGTAAGGTTGTTCATTGTTGCTGATACAACCTCATCAAGGCAGGAGAATCTGTTTTATATAAGAAAAAATTTCTTTAAAACCAAAGGTTTAAGTATTTCACAGAAAGCTTAGTGAAATTAGCACAGTTTTTTAATGCCATCAGATTTGTACACCAACTATCAGTCCATATCTTTGACGCCTGTCCCTTTCTGGAACTCACGCATGGTGATGGCCACTGTAATAGTCTCTCCATAAATAGCAAACTCCAGTGCTGCTTCTTAGCCTTCAGTGCCTCACCCTTAACAGGCCACTGACAGAGGGCATGTCTAGCGCAGTGTTTGCAGAGGCTCATACCTTATGTTCCAACTGACTATATCTGCCCAATGATCCTGTCATGTGTTCCTACCTACTACTGCCTATTGTTTCTACCTACTGCTAATACCAAAATGTTCTTATCTACCTACTACTACTCTCAATTGCTCCTACCATTTTGCCAAAAGGCAGGGCTACCACATACCGCTCACCACAGGAAAATCTAGGGATATGAAGAATAAGTCGTGTGTTATATGTAACAAGGACAGATATTGTGTTTGTGGACAGAATGCCAGTAGTCCACTTGTGGGAGAGGCAGAAAGGAAAGATAGCTACCTGAGTCAAAGGAGTGCAGCTTGACAACCACTGAAGTGATGGTATAACTGGTAATATACCTCCCAGGTCGTTGGCTGCCTACCAACTATTAGCACTTATTTCTTGCTTGATATCAGTGGTATTGAGGCCTTCTTTCACTCTCTCCCTTCCTTATTATTCTTTGTCATTATTCTCAGTAGCCAATAGTGACACGTTAGTTATTGATAAAGATAGACAGTTTATGTTACACATAAACTGGGGATAGAGGAGAAAAAATACTTCCCATGTATTCCCTGTGTGTCATAGAAGGTGACTACAAGGGGAGGAAGCGGGGGGCTGGAAATCCTCCCCTCCAGTTTTTACTTTTTCAAAAGAGGGAGCAGAGAAGGGGGCCAAGTGGGGATTTCTGTTCTTAATGCTACCTCAAACGCAGGAAATGGTGAATATGTATGAAAAACTAAATACGCTGTACCACATAAATCTTACTTTCCCCTGGATTAAAGGTATTTATATTGTAAGGTAATCCACTAATATATTGTTAACAATTACAAAACCTTGCTGGTCATTATATTTTGAATTTTAATCTTCACTTTTTATATCTAAGCTCACACCCATATTTCATTTGTATATTTCTCCATGTTACTATTGAAATTTTTTCATTCCTTTTGCTTATATTTATATTCTTAAATAAATTTCAGGTCATGATTGTATTCAAATATATAGAAGATAAGGATGTATTCCAAAAGTTTTACAGTAAGATGCTAGCCAAGAGATTAGTACAACACATGTCTGCCAGCGATGATGCTGAAGCTTCCATGATCTCAAAGCTCAAGCAGGCATGTGGTTTTGAATATACATCCAAGCTGCAGCGCATGTTCCAGGTATGGTCTATTCCTTTATCCTGACTGTTTCCAGTAATTCTTGATTTTAAGATTATAAGTTATTAGATTATAAGTTATTATAAGCATTTCTCTGCATCATGATTGGGATAAAGCATAGTCTAACCATTCATCTGCTGGAACCAGAGTTATAAAGGCTAAGCATGGCAACTGCAGCTGTGCTTTCATGGGTTACCTTTTCCCCACTTCATTTAAATTCAGAGATGCTTTTATGGTGTACAGAGATGCCATAAGCCAGCAGCAACTATAAATGACATTGAGAAGAAATCTTGATACGTTAACGTGAAATGTATGGTCGTATCTTTCTTGGGCATATATCCCACAACTTAATGTTACTGCTATCTGTGCATGTTCAACCCTGCATATTAGTGATTGTCTTTAAGGCACTGATAATGTTGATATGTTAGATATTGAACCTGATTTTAATCGTAACAGGGAATTGATATTGTTTATGATATAGAGGAGATAAGAGTGGAATATTCTCAAACAAATGGGGGCTACCTCGCTAATGCGGGAAATGGCGAATATGTATGAAGGAGAAAATGGCAGGTATGTATGAATGAGTGAGGAAAGATTGACAGAAAGGAGATATATGTCAGAGGTGGAGGGGACAAGGAGAAGCAAGTGGCCAAATTGGAAGTAGAAGAATGGAGTGAAAAAGATTTTGGGCGATTGGGGCCTGAACATTCAGGAGGGTGAGAGGCATGCAAGGAATAGTGAATTGGAACGATGTGGTATACCAGGATCGACGTGCTGTCAATGAACTGAACTAGGGCTTGTGAAACGTTTGGGGTAAACCATGGCTCAGGTCATTGGGTAGTCATTAACGATACTATTTATAAAACTGTGAATTTTGTATATGTCTGAAAAGAATTTAAAAAATGCATACTAAATGGTGTATATATGAAAATTTTGTAAATAAGCTATATGTAAAAATCCCATTGTGGGAAGTTAAACTTTTTATGTAATCATTATTTTATTTATGATGTATCATGTTACAAAGCCTTATGATGTAACATGTTACAAAGCCTTCAAAAGAGTAAAATGAAAACTGTGAATGTGTAAGTTATGTAACTAAGCATTTTAGTATGCAGTTGCCCAAAGAGATGATAGTCTGTCAAGTCAGCAGCAATAACCCAGCTAGCACACCACTGGCTGGTGGACAAATTTCAGATGTTCACTCGGCACCAAATTAGTTGTTTTTTGTTTTTGTTTTTTTCCCCAAAGTACTAGAGACCATCCTAGATTTAGAGGGGCTCTGTTGTTTGACTTTAGATTATGGGAAAGATCTGATCATCCCTCTATTTACATATATAATTTTTGGAGAATTTCCTTTTTATAGGGTGGCCACAGCAAAAACATGTCTCCATTTACCACATCCAAACACACACAAATGTACTCTGTAGCATAACACATTCTGGGGCTCAATCCCTCATTTTCATCATCCAGGATGTAGGCTGTCTTCCCCACACAGTTTCCTTTTACCTTATTCCTGTTTATTTCCAGTGTGCATCCTCACCACATGTCCAAACCTCTCACAATTTACACCTAATCCACCTCATTTAAACTCTAGAGAACATACAATTGATAAACAGAGAGAAAGTAAGTGTACAGTTATATTGTTTTTAGGGCAGTTCAGTGCAATTGTCGAGAAAATAATTTGAATGTGAATTTAGATTAAATTTTGTTTATCTTTTCTTTATAACATATCCATTTAATTGATTCTTTCATTCACAGGACATAGGTGTGTCTAAGGACCTAAATGATCAGTTTAGGAAACACCTCATAAGCAGCAATGAGCCTTTAGACTTAGATTTTGCAATACAGGTGCTATCTTCTGGTTCGTGGCCCTTTCAACAGTCTCAGACTTTCACACTTCCTCACGAGGTGAGATTTATAGATTTACTATTTCCTATATGTTTTATTTTCCCAAGATGTAAGTTTACTGACTTTGGAGTTAGATAATCAATGTATCATAGGGCAACTTGGTTTCAGTGCAGGAAGGTCATGCTTGTCTTTGTTATTTGTTCACTGTGATAGAGTTGTAGATACGCTGGTGAATAAGCAAGATGATAGTGTTTGAAATGTACAAGGTTGTATACTGAAATATGATCTGTTTGAATGTTCCATGCATTTTGTTTACAACATTTATTTACCAACAGCTAGAAAGAAGTGTGTCCAGATTCACAACATTCTACTCAAGCCAACATAGTGGTCGTAAGCTTAATTGGCTGTTTCATCTTTCAAAAGGTGAAATTGTTACGAATTGCTTCAAGAACAGGTAAGAATTTAGAAACTAGGTTAATCTTAATCCTCTCACTTTGATGGTGTGCAATGTACATCTTTATTAGGCACTGCTATTATGATGAATTCTTCTTTTCATCAAAGTATTGTCTGTTTAACATGACCCTCCTGGGGCTCCCATCAAGGTGATGGCCACAGCAAGTCTTCACACATTTTTCAAGTATTTCTCTCCTTCCAGTGCTCTTTCTCTCTTATTTCCCCATGTCATAGGTGGTTCTCCTCTCACCAACCTCTTTAATCATACTATTATACTCTCCTTGTGAACTCCCCATGTTGCATTGTCTCCACATGCCTAAACCACCTCAAAGTATCAAGCTTCACTCACTCTTCCAGTCCCGTCTGTCTTACTTTGTATTCCCTGTCATATCAAATCTGTGATGCACCCTCCCATTTCTTTCATCATTCCACCTAGGCATATCACATGTTCATCTCAAATAGCTCATTTCGACAGCCTGGATTCTTGACCTCTGTGACTCATTCCATGTCCATGTTACAGCTGCATACATCAAAGTCGGCATTACTATGCTGTCTCTTAATCCTTTCTTCACCTCCATTCATACACCTTTTCCCTTCATTTCTCCTTTTTTATATTTAGTGAGTCAATGACTCTTCTGCCATGTAGTGCTCCCTCCATCCATTTTACCAGACTTACCTGAGATAGCTCCTAAATACTTAAATTCTAACACTTCTTACAATCTTTCCTACATATCTTTAACACAGTTTAGTACACTGTTTTCTCTTACTCTGGAGTTTCACCCTGTTTCCTTTCGAACACCATTACTTTACTTTTGCTCACATTTACATTTACTGTGCCGCACCAGTGGTTACTAGGCTTGAGGAGGTACTACATAAATACTTTCAGTTACACTAAGTGATTTGTTTGGCATTTTTACAAGTGGCTGTTTTGCAAAAAAAAAAAATCTAATGGTTTTACATCAGAATTGTTTATTTCATCTTTAAAGATAATGCAACAAAAGCTATCGCATAACATGAAAGTATAGATCTCATACAGGCATTCATGGCATCTCCACATATACTTGACAGTATGTTCAAAATATTTAGGCTGCAGTGTGTGGAAGCAATGTGTAGGATGCCTCTACGAGTATTAATGGCCAGTATATCACAATCGTAGCATAGATGGCCATTGCAGGATTGGCCTTTGTGTACGATGTTAATCCCTAAGTATTGGGCATGACCCAGAAATTTCATCATAAAAAGGAAAATTCTACATAATGGACTAGCATTAATAGGTAACAAAATACACAGAAACTCGTATTATTACTCCTGTATTGGCATGGTCTAGTGTAAGTGGCTGGAAGGGATGGGAATTACTTGTTTGACTGCTGCTGATATTGCAAGAATACATGGATATAACCCCTCAAATGTACTCTTATTTCATATTCAGATATAGTGTTGGTGGGAAATAACACAAATATGTTTAGAAAAACCTCCAAATTCAATATAAGGGAGACTGGCTGGCAAGTGTGGAAGGATATTAAGGGATTTGCTTCTTTATTTTTCAGTGAACAGTTCATTTTGTTTCATGCACTCTTTTTCATACACAATTACAGCATTGGTAGTAAATGAAATGAATAAAAGTAGAAATAAGATACCTTTCACTCTGTAGATAAGCATGAGTACACTGAATGGGTAGCTTGTTTAGTGAGGATACTGGATATTTTTTCTTTGGAAATGTTCAAGCTGTTTGTATATCACCTATTAGAAATGTCCTCCATTACCTGATGATTTCATAAAGAGAGAATTAGGTGCATGTTCAATAATTTCTTCTGTAGACATAAGTTCAGTGAGGATGACTCCTTCCTCAGTATACTTTGGAAATTAAATGCTTGTGAAAAGTAATTGATGTGGTGAAAGGCAGGTTGATCATGTAAGGTTTGTTGTTGAGAGATATGTGTTAGTAAGCATAGTGTAATTAAGAGAGCTGACCAGGGTTTGCTGAAATGGTTTAGATATGTGTCAGAAGTGGAAGAGGTATTGCCAAGAGATGGAAGGCTAGAATGAAGGGGCTGAGGGATATCTGGGCTTGAACATAAAAGAAAAATGTGAGGCATGCATGGGATACAGTGAACTGGATTGATGAGGTATGTAAGGGGGACATGTTCTCAGGGCTGAACCAGGGCTTATGAGGAAGTTCAAGTAAACCATGGAATACCCTGGGGGACTCTGGTTTCATTACATTGCCTGTGAGAGCTAGAGATTGAATGTGTGCCTGTGAGGCTTTTTTTTTCATCTTTTTTTGTGCTCCCTTGCAAAAACAAGCAATTGGGTGTAAAAAAAAATGACCTTGTCATCCATTCACTATACCACGATACTTTCTGTCAGGCTTAGAAACTATATTTTGTTGCTAAGACCATTTCTAGAGGAGACATTGCAGACTTGGAACAAGGGGACACTGACCTTACCTCCCAGCCCTTGGTTAACTTTGCCAGAACAAATGCTTTTCATTGCTTTCCAGGCAGTGGGGGTATAAAGTGGACAGACTGCATGTATATGTTAGCTGCCTTAATGCAGCTGACCTAATTTTCCATAGTATGTCTTTTAATAACTGCTGACAGTCAATTGGTGGGGCACTGCACTCAATTCTTATGAGGTTTTCCATTTAATGCATGTAAAATTTGGTTTTGGATAAAAATTGTGTGTGCCCTATCTTATCCTTTTCTAGTTAGGAGAGGTCTCTCAGCTTTGAAACTTTTTTTTCTTTCTGTGTACCAAATATATATAAACATTGTCTGGCTGTTTGATGAGCTTATATGATAGGTGAAAAGATTTAGTTTGGGTACTGTTAGAGAGTTTGTGGGGCTTTAGTATTGTTGCATTTTACATGACAACTTGATGTATGGAACTGTGGTTAATGTTCATCGGTTTATCACAGCGCTTTGCTAAAATAGGATATGAAATTGACAAAAGAAAAAAAAGTACCATTTCAGCTCTACAAAATGCTGGATTTTTTTTTTTTTTTCATTAAAATTATAGTGTTATATCTGGTAGGGTTTTAGCATAGCTCATTTTTATTTTCACTTTGCCGGAAATGAGATGTTTGAGGACAATATTTGTTGTGAGGTGGTTTGATCGAGTAAGTAATGAAAGGGTAAGAGAGATGTGTGGTAATAAAAAGAGTTTGGTTGAGAAAACAGAAAAGGGTGTATTGAAATGGTTTGGTCACATGGAGAGAATGAGTGAGGAAAGATTGACAAAGACGATATATGTGTCAGAGGTGGAGGAAACGAGAAGTTGGAGACCAAACTGTAGGTAGAAGGATGGAGTGAAAAAGATTTTGAGTAATCGGGGCCTGAACATGCAGGAGTGTGAAAGGTGTGCAAGGAATAGAGTGAATTATAACGATGTGGTATACCTCTGTGGACGTGCTTTTAATGGATTGAACCAGGGAATGTGAAGCGTCTGGGGTAAACCATGGAAAGCTTTGTAGGGCCTGAATATGGAAAGGGAGCTGTGGTTTTGGTGCATTACACACGACAGCTAGAGTCTGAGTGTGGGCGAATGTGGCCTTAGCGATGTTGCGTTAAGAACAGAGGACTGAACCTAAAAGGGAATATCCTCACTTGGCCCCCTTCTCTGTTCCCTTTTTAGGAAAATTAAGAATGGGAGGGGAGGATTTATCTATCACGCTTAATTGGTTCCCCCGTCAGCGAGGTAACACCAGGAAACAGACGAAGAATGGCCCATCCACACATATATATACATACACATACACATACATACATACACATGTACATATTCATATTTGCTCTCTTCAAAACTTGCATTTACCTCCCTAAGCACCCCACCCATAAACAAATTAAACAAGGACAAAACTGTCATAAATGAAATTATTTGATGAGTAGGTTTGCTTGTTTATGGATGGTGGATCAGGTTTTAGTGCACATTACATGAAAGCTTGAGTGGATGTGATAAAAATGAAGCCATTATCTCCTGTTTTTGTAACTTATGCAAAATTGGAAAATTGTGAACTAGTATGAGAGAAAAGTTAATTTACAACAGTACTTGGTAGGCAGCCAATAACCAGGGAGGTATATTATCAGTACTACCCACCTGAGTATCAAGAGAGTTAGTGACATCTGTTTAGTCCAGCACTTTAGTGGTTGTCAAGCTGCACTCCTCTGACCTAGGTAGCTGTCTTTTCTTTCTGCCTCACTAACATGTGGACTACTGGCATTCGGTCCACAAACATACAATCTCTCCTTGTCATATGTATTAAGTGACAGCACTTAACTCATGCAGCTCATTCTTCGCAACTCTAGATATTCCTGCGGTGAGCACTATGTGCTAGCCCTGCCTTTTGGCAAAATAGTAGGAGCAGTACATAGATGTAGTAGGTAGGGAAATTTAGGCATGATTATTAGAGAGAAACATTAGATAGAAGCAGTAGGTAGGAGCATTAGACAGAAGAAGCCATTAGGAACATCACATAGTAGTCTCTGCAAACACTGCACTAGACTTGCACTCTGCCAGTGTCCTCTTAAGGGTGAGGCGCTAAAGGCTAAGAAGTGGCAGTGGAGTTCTTAGTTATGGAGACTGTTTCCACGGCCACCCCTTTGAGGGAGTAGATACATCTTGCACAACCCACCTGAACAAGATCCTTACGACCAACAGCAGCAGCTGCATCTCTGTTGTGTGCACATGTGCCAACTATGTCATTTTCATCCAACCTGCCAACAAAATTTGAGCTATTTATGGAATGGAACTAATATGAAAACCTCGCACGAAAATATCTCCAATAATGACTGTACTTCAATAAAAGAATTACGAAAGAAAAAATCATCTTAACATAGCTGCCAATATATTTGGTAGACCAATGACTAAGAGTGTTAAAAGAGTTAGGGAACCCCTTTTAACTGATGGAGAGGGTGGATATAAATAGATAAGGATGTGATTACACCAAATCTCAGCATTCAAAAAGGTAGTGAAGAAAGTGTTAGAACAGAAGGTAGTGTACACAGCACTTATCAATTTAGAAATAGCATATGATAAAGTAATACTTCCGATTGTTGTTTGATTGATATTGGAAGTAATGCTTGTGTCCAAGTAAGTGGTGGTATGAGTGGTATAAACAAATGTGCAAGTGTGTCAAACTTTCACAATGCCATCATGGTTTTTTTAGTGTTTAATGGAAGAAGCATCATACAAGATGAGGCTTGTTTGTGGTCATAGTGGTTTACAGTACTGCTGACCCATGATGGAACAGTATGGAAGCTGCTTCAGTTGTTGTATGCAGGTGATGCTGCTCTATTACCTGAATTAGAGGAAGAATTGAATAGAATGGTGGTCACTTTGATGTGTACAAGAGAAAGGATGGATGAAAGTAAATGTGAACAAAATCCAGATTCTCCTTTCTGAAAATGATAGGTTGTCACAGCACAAGAACTAGTTTTGAATGAAAAAAAAATCAAAATTTACAAATGAACTTTGGTATTTGGAGGTGATGATGAGTAAAAATATCAGTCTTGCAAAGGAGAAAAATTGAAAGTTCAATGAAAGCTCTGGTGAATAGAAAGAATTTAGCTGGAGTGCACTAGAAGACTGCATGATGAAATAACTGATCTTACTAAAATGTAAAGCT
>JAUTXX010032300.1:0-18332 GCA_032273605.1 Panulirus laevicauda
GAGAGAGAGAGAGAGAGAGAGAGAGAGAGAGAGAGAGAGAGAGAGAGAGAGAGAGAGAGAGAGAGAGATTCAGAACAAAGGACACAACGATACATACGTAAAAGGTTCTGCCGAGCAGGAAGAATTCTACATCCGCTCCGCCAATACCGCCTTTTTTCAAATCAAATCGACACATCAGACATTACCAGAAAACATAACAGAATTACTAGCCCAAAATAAATGCACTTAGAGTAAGAAGTAACAAGTAGCCTATGTTGACGGAAATAAACGAAGAAATAAAAGTAAACTAATAGTACGCACCAACAGATTACTAACAAAACTAACCTCAAATAAAAAATAAAATAAAACACTTCTTGTTATCTTCTGCGCAGGAGCAGCCAGCGGCCTCACCCTCCAACCTTCACCCGAGGCCGTCGTGTCGTGACCTTGAGCTGCTGTGTTGTTCATCTCACCCAACAAAGTACAACTGTGAGACTACAGTTAATGAAAGTCCCATTAAAGTTGTATTTTCCAACAACAACAATAGTGTAGGAACAGGCGTTGTTTCATATACTAATGTATGGCACCAGCAGAGTATTGTCAAAACGCTGGTTTCCGGGTGTTGCGTACAAATATTTAAATAAAGTATCTCTAGGAAGATGCAATATGGTCTTCCTTTCTTCAGTAGCCAGGACAGTTATCATCTCGCCGTCCGCGTCTTTGCTATGGCGACTGTAAAGTTTAGCTGGATAAACAATTCGCAAAGGAAAAAATCACTCGAAGGAATCGGTACAAAAGGAGCAGGTATCTAAAATGACCAATTCCTATATTTTCTTACTAGACTATCAGCAATACAGAGTTGAGTACCATTACAGCATGGTTAAAGGTCTTCAATAATAACTTAGTAACTACTTCAAAATCTGTGCACATATGACGAAACCTCGTAATTACCGATTCTTGATTTATCTATTTAGCAGTTAATAACGTTGGAGAAGTGCAATAAACAGCATCATTATAACTATATCTCTAAATACTCATATAACACGGTGACACACACACACACACACACACACACACACACACACACCATTCTATCCTTAATGCAACAGTAATTAAATGGTAATTATAATAATTAACATATGAACGTAGACTCGTGTACTGGTCATAATACCTGCCTGACTATCTACATCCTCGTACTAATTCAAGACAACCCATGACAACGTTCGACGAGATTATGCCAAAAGGCAAGGTAAGGTTAGGGCTAACGATCACAGCAGAAAAAAATCTACGGTTACCAATAACGGAACACGTCATGTGGTCAATCATTATGCATGAGAGGAAGAAACATTCTAATTGTTTATGGAATGAGAGCCAGCAACCTATATGTGAGCAAGATGGAAAATACAGCGAAAAGCTATTCTGATCCTGACAAAATAAAGAACCCAGAGACTCTTCATTCAGGAACAAAGACATTTTGATTAAGTTACCCTCTCAAGATAATTTTTTTTTTATTACGAGTTTTCTCTCACTAGCAACAAAAGAAAACCTTGAGTTTAAGACCTTGCTTTACTTCAGTTTACGTTGATTATAAAGTTTCACCCCAAGATTTTATTTTCGATGAGCGATACGTCACATGTCTAATTTTGCAACTCGTTTACATGTGTTAATAATTATAAAGTATATTCAGAAATAGTACCAGTCCTCGATTTCTTCACCTGTCAGAATCGGCAAGGTTGCGTTGGCAAACTGTATGTGCGTTTAGGGCCTCTGGTTGGGCAGTTTAACTTAAATTCTAACTTAATCCAGGAACGTAAAGTTCCAAGTCAGGTTCTTATGTTAAGTTCCCAGATAGCCTTAGGTATGAGGTCTTGAGTTAAGTTTGGTCTTATCCTTTCGTGTCGAAGATAGGTCTTCTGGTTATGGCTTGGGAAGTGACCTAACCTAATCTACACTGGGACTTAACACGACCAATTTCTGAACCAACTAGTTAACCTAAGACTTATCCAAAGGATCTAAGCACTTAACTAAACACGAAAGATTTGTGCATTTTGCTCTACCGGTTCCGTAATATGGAATAATCGTGGACCAGCACTGGTTCCCGCGACTCCCTAATACTGTAGTTATCAAACGCTGGCCCGTTTATTTCCACTTTATTAATGAATTTATCAACTTTTCCTTTCTTGAACTGAATAACATAATTACTAATTTCTCCCAGTATTTTTTTTCTATTTTTGAAATATCAAGATTCATCCATAAATCAATTCTGACGAGATCATTTTTTATTAAACAATGTCTATCGGCTTCACTAGAGTGCTCATGTCCGTCGCCATTGTTAAACCTTCACTAAATGTTCGAGTAAAAAAATAAAAAATGATAAATCAACCTTACCCAGCCATATCCACCTCACCTCTGGAAAATGTCACAATAAACTAGTCGGTAAAAAAAGACGTCAAACCTTCCCAGTATCGACCAGTTAGCAATATACCAACTACGTATCACTATACTTGCTAACATTATCATAAATACATCAACCGTCGATACCTGTTATCTGGGCATGCTGGCCTAACAAGTGTCTAGTCATCAATAACTATCAGTTTGGTTTACAATAATTCTTAATTATTTCAAGTGTGGTGTCGTGTGAAGACTCGCCCACGTTACGTTTGGCACGGGTGTGTCACGACTCTGTGCGTGTGTGTGTAGTGGGCTCTCGGGAGGATGTGTGCGTTGTGTACTATGAGATGAACTGCAACATCCCAAATAAATGTAGTTCATGAACACGAAAATTAGTTGCCAAATTACATTAATACGTAAGTACACAGGTGCCGTATGCTTTGATATGCAGATTCATGTTGGCTTTGTCTCTATCTTGTGCTTTCAGTCTTGATATACTAATAGCATTTCGTAATGACTTAAAAATAAGTTAATTCTGTACCTTGAACACCTGACATGACAGTGTTGACATTCATGACACTTGCATACGGTCATGATTTGGTACACAACAACCTATTTCCCTTATATAACTTCCAAATTACACACTGAATACAATTCTTAAGATGCTAGTAAACACCACCAATATATATATACTTACTTTCACAAGGAGTTATGTCACGAGGGAGTCCAAGAGAAGCTGAACTGTTGTGAAATATGTATGGTTGTTCGTCTGGTCAACATCTGAAATGAACTTGTGAACGCATGCGTGCAGCAACACACACCTGTCTAAATGTTTTTCTGCCTGTTTCTCGACGAATAACAAACCTTCATTATTTTATTGTTGTCGCTTTGAAAAAATATCGTTTAAATGAGTAAAAAAGATGATGAAGGATATTTTTTCAATCTAGATAATTAAAAATCCGAATAAAAAAAAATGATACTGTACATATGCAAGTAATTCCTTTTCTTTTCCTGTGTCCATAGATCTACCTAAGGCAGTCACATGGGAGTATATTATATAATGTTAAACCTTGATAAATAAAGGTGAAATGTAATCTTTTTATATAAGAGTGGGTGGAAAGAATACTATGCAAGTTCGTAACCTCATGCGTATCGTACGATTGCGTTGCAGTGAAGGAACAAAGAGCCAAATGAGGATTTATTTTTTCCCTATATGGATCAGTCATCTGTTCACGATGCTACCCATACTGTTTCTTTGCATCTTCCTAGTTATTTCCAACACCAACCAATTCACTATCCTTGAATGAAATTGTATACCCCATATCGTGTACTATAACCGTGCAACCAATTAAAAAATACAACCGAGTTTCATGGTGCCCTAAACTGAAATTTTACACTTTTCTGACATTCTGTACAGTACGACAAAATTACTAGAACGAATTGTGGGTTTACATCTTGAAGGTGTCATGTTTCCATGTCAAAAAAGTTATGACATTTTGAGATATGGACAAAAATATTCATTTCGTTGGTAAAGGACTTAAAAAGTAATATAATATATTTATTAATCATTAATATCACATTACTCAATCCAGTCTTTTGAAAGAAACTGACTCACATTTTTATATCTTATGTACAGCAACACTGAGGAAAAAATCTAGAATTATATCTATGAATGGCTATGAACCACATCACACAGGGGCTACATTCATATTAAAAGTAACTAGCTTTAGCATTTGAAGTTTATAAGATGGGTGGTTATAATTTGATGTTGATGGCCATAATGACCCTTACAGTTTATGGGCCTGAAGGATGATAACTAATAAATCACATCACACTAATTCAATTCAGTACAAAACTTAAGAGATTTCAATATAATTACAATATTTCCAGGAAATTAATTCACATACCTATAGTGTACAAACTATAAGAGATAATCATATCTGTGCTAAGACCATTACTTATATAACAAAGCAAATATCTGAAATGGCACCATGACAAAAGTACGGTGATAAGGCTGGATAATGAAGGTAGAAACATTAGAAGTAGCAGGTAGGAATATTAGGTAGTAGCATTAAGTAGACAAAGTCAATAGGAACACTTGGTAGGAGCCTCTCTCTGCAAACACTGCACTGGAGTTGGCCTCTGCCAGTGCCCTGTTAAAGATGAGTCACTAAAGGTTAAGAAAAGGCAATGATGTTTACTAGTTATGGAGGCTCTTATTGCCTTGGCCATCATTTGAGGGAGTTCTAGGTGAGAACAGGCATTAGGCATATAGAAAGATAGATAGACATGTGTATATGTATGTATGTAAGTGTACTGCTGGATTTAATGGATATAATCAACTCTTTTGATGCTCAGCTGATTTATTTGGCCTTCTCTAGTCTGCAAGGGTAAAAGCCCTTTTTTCATTCCTATAATTTTTCTCATAAAAAATAATTAATACTTAACTATTTCTAGTTATGAAAACATAGTTTATCAAACTGGCCAATCCTATGTACAAGATCAGATGCTTAAAAACTGAAAACCAAAGTATAAGTAATCAATTAAGATTTATGCATTCTTAGTTTAGGAAAAGCCTTTATCAGACTGGCCAATCCTAAGTACAAGAAGCAAGGGCATGACAGTGAGCACCAGAGATGTGGCAAGTTCATACAGAAGGTGCCCAACTGCCCACCTTGGGCACAAATGGGCTGAGAGCTCCAACCAGTTCCAGTGACATTCTTTGTTTGAGTTGCCATTCATGAACAGCCAGAAGAGCCTACAATACACATGGAATTCACCTTGTACCAAGAAAGCATGATGCTATGCTGAGGGTACTATGCTTACCTCAAATGAAGACAACAGCTGAGAATGTTAAAAACTAATGCCATTAAGACAGAATCTTTATCAGACATCAAAAAAAAAAAGTCAAGGAGATTTGATGGTTGAGTTGTTATTTAGGCTCTACACTTACTGACTACCAGGGTCATTAAGGCTGTCAATATCTAACAATAACCACCCACTGAAAATATTTGAATGCTTTCTTCAATTGTTAAAGATAATTCTAAGACTATACACACTCTCAATGCTTATATGGCCCTTGCAAAAGCTGACATTGCTGCAACATAGTTCTTCTGACCAGATGGGGACCTACAAAACATATCACACCATCATGGACGGATCAGTTACAACTACCTTATCACAGCCCTGAAGGAGATACATCAGATCTTTTCTTTTAACTTTTGTAGGGTTGGTACCACGGCAGCTGGAACACCAAGCCAAATTAAAGAAAAGGTTATTCATACTTCAAAGTACATATCTGAAAAACCTTCTATGAATTAAAAGAGAATCTTTTAAAACAAATATTTAAACATACACTTCAAAAACTCCTTTAAATGCTTTATAACTGTACAAATGGTTAACATGAGACCAAATCACTATATCAAACTACATTGATCAGAATAATAAAAAAATCCATCAAGCATTAAATGCACAATTTGGTCTCTGAACACCAGCATAGAGATAAAACATACACCTAACACAGTATCTTAAAAATCAATATCTTTCACCTAATAAATGATACATAGATGGAGCAACAATATATCTGAAGAATATTACCATCTCTTTTGTGGTTCAAAGTTTGCTTTTGGACATTTGGGTAAAGCTATAACTGTTGAAGATACAGCTACATCATGATTCTTTTACTACTTTGTTTGTGAACTGAGACAACCTAGACTGCATCAGAAAATATATTACTCATAACCCTCGTTTATACCAATTTCTCAAGAGGTGAATTCACATGTGTTTTCTTACCGCCCAAATTTTACTTGTACCAGCTAAAATTCACACCTATACATTATTGTGTGTAACATGCTTTTGAAAAGAAGTAAACATGTACTTAACATCTATTCAAAAGAGAAAAACAAAAGTCAATTGAATAACTAATAGTTCCATTTCATGTGTTCACTGTTTCCTGAGAAAGCTAGGTAACATCAAGAACATATGACTGTACCTTAGAGGAAGAAACCCTTACTTAACTTCTTTTCCTCCTTTTGGAAAGTAATAAAGAGATCAGGATTTCCAACCCCCTACTCATTTATATTGTTCATTTAACCACATTTATAATATTCTGTTATCAGATTACTTTTAATGAATACATCAGAATTCAACATAGTAGAGGATTTTCATCGAAGGGGGTACTTTGGCAGTGGCTGGGAACAGAACCCTCATTTTACTATGGAAATTTGTCTTCCTTATACAGTACCAAATTCACTTATACTGGCCTTTTCTAGGACTGCAACCTTTGGTATAAACGAGGGACATCTGTGAATATATACTTTCTATAAAATAAAAAAAAACATTCAGTAACCTCAAATTAAGCATTTTTCTAGTGATTCCTTAATGACATAAAGAACAACATAACAATAGTAATGTAATGATACTCGGAGAAAACTTAAACGCACAAGCCTTCCATTATTTCACATATTCAGGTTTATATATACAAAATACATATCTTTTCCTTACATTCAGTATGTATAATAGTTGTATTTATCAAAAGGTCGAAAAGCTGTTTTTAAAGTCAGGCAAAATCCTAAACTGCCTTTAAGTATTATAACTGATTGAGGTTAGATATCACTTAGGACAAGCAAATAGCTAATCATAATCCCAACAAAAAATCAGCAAGCCAAACAGACTCTTATACAATGACTAGCCAATTCACATACAATATCTTCCAAATGAAAGCAGTTCAGGCAAGAACTGTATAAACCTATTAGTTAAACACTTTTCAGCTTGTCACTTATAGATAACTTTTCACAATATTCTGGTTACCTTGTCAATATGAAGTCAACATAAATCATATAAATTACAATCACACATATCATTAGAAAAAACCAATTATCATTCATGCACAGTAAAGAAGGCCACATGAACAGATGAGCTGAGAGCATAGTGGCAAGCTCCTGAAGAAGACACCTAAGCAACTCAATAGAACGTAACAGAAAGACACTTGTATAAGTCACTGATTGTTACTAACGTTTGAGAAATTTAAGAAATTAGAAACAGGGCATTCATACCCTGGGTAACACTGCTTAATGGTCATCAGGAACTTTAGGATTCAGAATTGCTTTTTTGTGAGCTCATTTGAAAGTAGAGCATAAGGCCTCATGTATATCTTAGAAAACTGTTAGCTATAGTTCTAAATATAAACAAGTAACACAAAAAACATTTCATAAATGAAAGATGATGTTGGGATGGAAATATCTAAAGCTATGCACTCAAGAATAGGGATGACGCAGCTACAGAGAGAACACCCTGCATGACTACTGATTGTCAAAGGAATTTTTTGTATGCTTTGTTTTATTAACTGAAAATCACCACCTCAGTGATAATACCATCAGATGGCAGAGTCTTTTAAATATGTACAAGCTACTAAAGCAAATCTGCATACTACACAGTAAAGCTCTATACACGTGCAAGCCACTATGCAAAGCATATGATCATCGCGAGGTAGGGTTTAGAATTGCCTACAGCATATCAACTACCACTCTCATTATGCTGACAACCATGTGCTGTAGCTGGAATGTAAAGTATGCCAACATCTTTTATGTAAAAAACAAAATTCTTTGATTACCATAAGTTAATTCTGTTGCTGTATCATCCATTTTCTTGAATGCATCTCTGTGGCACTTCATCTCTAAAGAATCTTACATTTATGATTAATAAATAACCAGTTCCTATTTTTTTTATCTGCGTACAACATAAATCATCACAAAAGGAAAGAAGAAAATATAAATAAATAGATGAAGGCTGGAGCCTTACTATCCCTAAATGATTACCTACCTGCCTTCCCTGGCTGACCATCCACTCACTAGGTCAAAGGCACAAAATAATTCAAGCTTCACCTTCAGCTGTCTGGTTATGACAAAGCAATAAAAGAAAGCACACCCTCTTTGTATGCGCTGCAGATTTGTAAAGAAATATTTTGAATGAAATATTTTTGAAATCATAAAAATAAACAGAATAAAGAAGAAAAAGAAAGAAGATGAAGACAAAGATGAAAAAGGGCTATTTGAAAAGTCCAGGAAATTCTGGTTTGGTATCTTAGCAAAGGTTTCTTGCCATGTTTCCAGGTATGTTGGCACAAAAAATAGCCAAACATGACTATTAGGTACCTGTTTTAGCACAAAGTTTTGCCTACATCCAGATTTTTGCATGCATATTTGTGTTACAGACAGTGAGTGTCCTAGCATTCCCTACAAATTAAGTCTAAAAACTCTATGATAATTCAAAAGAAATGAAGCTTATGAAATATTTCATTTTGCTATGGTTATGAATACAAATAACTTGAGTGAGAAAATTTGAACATGCAAATGTATCATTTAGATGACACACAGAGACAGTTTCAATCTAATAAGAAAAAGAAAGGGCCATCATTAACTATGCATGGAAGCCATGTATGGGCAAAGTACTATAGCTAGATATCTGATTTAATGCTATGCTAATCTATATAGCAGGATGATTTGGTTGGGTGTCCAATGTGAAGGTAAATTATTCCTTGGGGGAGAGGCCACACTTCCTCTTCAAGAACTGGCCTCGCTCTCGTATCCACTTGTTGCTCACTGAGGAAAATTAAAATTGGGAGAAATTAGAAGTGATTCATTTGTTGTGATTAACTGGAGTTACTGATTAGATCTTAAGTTAGAAGATGTGATTGCATCATAGATAATCATTCTGATAACACGAGTAGATGTTGGTAATGATGCTACACGTATAAGATGAAAACTTTTCCAATGATCGTGGCAGAATGTTTATGTATCATGAAAGTACATTCACTGTTTATCATTACATAATCATGTACATTACTCCATCTCTACTTCCTGATGACAATAAAGCAAAAATTCACTGTAATTCACACTAATCTCCACTTAAGAATGCTGAAACCCAAATTTAGGAGGAATAAGGAGATAAGGAGATGAGTGAAATATGGTACACATTGGACAAACTAACAGTCAACATAAGCTACAGGAAGATACATGAAGCACTACTATCTCCCCTGGAAGAAAACAGAGGCTGAAAAGATTATGAAGATGACTTACCCCACTTGGAGCCATGCACAACAGGGCAAGCACCATGGAGTGTGCTCACATCAGCTTCCCCTGAACGTCTAAGGTTGTGCCAGAATGCTGCAGATCCCTTAGAAGGCCAGATGGCTGTGCCCAGCCGAGGGAAGGCAGTGGCTCCCCCACGTGTGACATCACTCAGCTGTGGAGGGAAATGTTTACAGAATGGTCATGACTTGCACTAATGTCATGTTTTGCAACAACTGGTTGTATTCTTTAAGAATCTTTCCAGTGGTCCTTCTACTTGGATAGTCCTCTTATATTTTAATGGATGATTAAGACAGTCTATATATGTCTGTAGATTACTGAAATTTTCTACTATGCAATATTAGAGGATTTATGTCTCAAATCTTATTCTCTTTATCATGAAAATATACTTATCTGTATACACCCATACACACTTACAAACACATGTTCAAGTGTAATCAAGACACAAACACAACATATTCAAGGTAGAGACAAAAAGAATAGGTTTATGGTAAGATGCAAATCAGCATTTTAGTGAGTAATTATGTAAAATATCTCTAAATGAACACACAAAAGATAGCAAACTCTGAATATACTTGCACAGAGGTGACTTTATAACATTCAGCATGTATTCTTATACAGCATATTCAATCTTACCACACAAACACTCACATAGAACATGAAGGTTGCCATACGGTCACCCATCAGCAGTTCTCTGGGGTGGATGTTCTGCAACAGCTGTGAACAAGAGTACGATAAAAAATATTCCTTAAACCATTTTATTTGCATAGCTAGTTATTTAGTTATACAACTTCAGGGCCTCTTCAATGGAGCTCCTGCAGGTTTGAGGTTGTGCTCCATGTGCGAGCAAGATAATATGGGCTTCTATGGGATGGGAAAGTCTTTGGTGATACTGCACTCCTTCTGTCCAAGACAATGAGACAGCTTCACCAAAGGTGACTTATTACTCAGTGTTACCACTTCCAAGAAGAAACCGTGAAAACCTTATACAGGTATGAGCATATAATCATTTCTTAATCAAAATGCAACTACATCTACAATTCTGAAAAGGCAACCTATGCACATGCAACTGTTCATGAGGTCCAATGGAGGAAGTTGAGATATATATCTAAGAAGAAAAAGTTAAAGGATCCTTCAAAAATTAATATCACAAAGAAAATAACATATTCAAGGAAAGACGAAGGGCAAAATAAACCCTGGTATCTCTTTCTTTCACCTGCTTCTCAGTCTTGTCGACAAGGAGGTAGTCATGGTGAGGGTTGTAATGGCCACCAATACCATAGTTAGCAACCTGGAGAAGTTCGGCATCCTCTCTGGTCATATCTGTCGACAAGCCAGTGATGCGGGAGATACGGTCACCCAGCTTGGCTACCAATGGGTGTAACATATCATCCAGCCAGCCAACCTGCACACCAGATACTGTTATTAGAGTGGTAATCAATTTCAGCAGTTGAGGATCTCACTCAACCCAATGACTCTTCTACTTCAATAATCAGGTCCCAAATCTTCTTGAAGCAAATCCAGAATTTAAGGTCAGTCTAGAAAGCAGTAACAAAATACAGTTAATCAAAAGAAGACTAAAATATGTCTCTGATATATATCTGAACCAATGTCAGTCCTTTAAATCAAATGGGACTTAAAATCCATAAGAAACATCTCCATTTTCCTTTACATTATAATGGCAATAACATTACTATCAGATGTGACTGAATTTTCCAAACAGATACATAGACAGTAAAAAAAAATTGAGTGCAAAAATTTAGGTGTAAGGTAATTCAAATTTGGTGTCAACTATTTGTTGCAAGGCACTATTGCTTTCTCAAAATACTAATATGTAATTCAGTACTCTTCATTTAACAATCTAAAGGAACAATATATTTTTTTCCCTGTATCATGAATTACATTATAAGTAACTATTATCAAAACTATGACTACTACCTCTAGTGCTGCAAAACTACTATTAATCTTTATTACCTCAAGTATTGCTATACTCTTACTAATCTTAAAAACTGTCCCTCAAAACAGTACCATTATTGTCCTGCTGACAATTATTCAACTATTTCATAATTTACTTATCTCATAATTGCATTCAGTTGTAAAACTGATTGGTTTCAACATCTTGTAATGTGTACCCCCTTGTAGCAGATTTATACAGAGAAACATTACTAGTCAATGTCAATTTACACAATATTTAAACTAAATCAGGGATGGTTCTTATTTCTGTTAATCAAAAAGGTTAACTTTATGCAAAATCTGTACATCTCAAGGGAGGCACTTACTAGACTTACATCTTTCCATGACCTTCTCTGTAATGAATTAAAAAGCAATATCCAATAACTGCTAACTGGTCATTCCAAATAAAAAAGGATGTACCACTTAAATGGAATATAAATCATTTAATATTTACTATCTGGATATAGCACTGCTTTGGATTAATATCATATTCTAACCTTGGAGGTGCGTGTATCACTGACAGTATTTCCTTTGCCTTGGGCTCCTTGAACCATCGCTCTTGATAACTGTTGGGAAATATATCACTAAATTCAACCAGGAAGTTATCACTTTGCTTGACAAAATATTTGGAATGCTTGACTCAAGAATTATTAAAAGAGACATCATATAAATCATGAGCTTCCACCACCATTGTCCTAACAACATGAGTTTGTTGGCCTGGCCTTTGACCTGACCCCTACAAAACACCCTCCTTCCCTCACCATGGGCCCAGCAAGAAGCTTTAAGTGACTGATCTCATTATCAGTAAGGACTTGGTGGAAGGTGAGGAGCTCTGGGTCCCAATGGTGTCGTTCCACTTTGACGGGCATCAGTCTTAAGTAGTCGTTGCCTCTCCAGTCATAGAAGCATGACAAGGTGGCCATGTATGCATTGCTCTGAGGAAGAAAGTAATTCATTAATTGAATATTAAATGTGAGTTAAATCAAAGGGATATTATTATGAAAAATGTAGGGAAACATTTCAACAAAGAATGAAAGCATGTGTATAAAGAACATAGTAAGAATATGCAGATAATGAATGAGAGGCAGGTATGTTTACAGTGAAAGCAAATACTGAACAAAAGCAAAAATAAGAGAAATAAAAAATGCCAAAACATGTAAAATATTCTAAGATAACAGATAAGCCATTTGAGAGCAATTGAATGATTATGTAAGTACTAAATGACACTTGAACATCATACTATTCAATGATAGTGTAAGATATTCAAGTAAGGAAATGCCTGGAGACTGAAAAACTTGATCTAAAGGAAAATAGAGTGTCACGAGATCTATGCATTCTCTTAAAATGGTCAACTACAAGTCTTGAAAGATGGAAGAAATATATGAAACATATATACAGTAAGTGAAAACAGGGAACATGAAATTAATCTACAAAAGCAATTCTACATTTTTGTAACACATGATTAATGGTGCCAAATTAAACTACAAATTGTAAGTTGCAAGTAATCTTGCAAAAATACAAAACAATTTTGTCAACAGATGGGTCTCTGTTTTCTCCAGACTGCAAATAAAAATGGATTGAGATAAGTATAGCATTTACACTTGAAAGAACAACGGTGTACCTACCTATAATGAGAATTTGCCAAAAAGGCAGGGTTAGTGCACACATCTCGTTTGATGAATACTACTGTTTCTCTCCACCACCAACAACATTCCATAACTGTCAGTCTTATGTTCATCTGGGACTAACCTAAACCACAGATGGTTTTCTTTAAACGTTTCTGTAGTTGATCCATCTTTGTTTCTTACATCCTCAAGTATTACGATGTATAACTTCAACCCTTTTCTGGATTCTCATATGTTTGTTTTTGATATCTTTCTCATATCTTTCTTAATGAAATTCTTTCAAATTCAGTACACTTATTGCAATGCCCTTAATTTGCTGCTATGCACAGATTATCATGTATCTCTCCCTCCTTTGTAGGTTGCAGAGTTCGTTCTTTTAACCTCTCAAAATAGTTAACATGCTCCAAATCCTCAATCTTATTTATGAAGTGTTTCTGAATTCTAACTTATGTATTTCCATCTGTCTGACATATCTATATGATGGAACAGTATTCAATATTGCTTTTCATACATGCAGTAAACTTAACATATTCATCATTAACTTTCTGTCTCATGCTATGAAAGTTTTCATTATCATACCACTCATTGAATTCAGATTTCTCCTTAATGGTAAGTTGGAGTGTGAGTTAGAGCAGAAAGACCCTGGAGGAAGAGGAATGTTGTAGGTACCTGGGAGAGGACATGGCTGCCAATGGGACCAAGGGAGCTAGAATGAGCTATAATGTGAATAGGGAGCTAAGGTCCAGGGTGCATTTACAAGTATGGAAAGAAAGGTCACCGTCTTTCAAGGGCAAAGATGTGAATATTTGACAGTACAGTAGTACTGACAGTGTATGAATGCAAAGCATAGAATGTATATATAAAAAAAAAATATACAGAAGAGAGTGGACGTCTTGTAAACAAAATGTTTGAGAACAACAGTGTTAGGAGGGTTCATCAAATACAAAATGAAGGGGTAAAAGAGAGGTGTGGTACTAAGAGTATGTATGGGAGAGCTGAAAAGGGCGTGCTGAAATGGTTTGGATTTATGGAAAAGATGAGTGAGATGAGGTTGACAATAAAAGAGGACATGTTTAAAGTGGAAGGAATAAGGAAAAGGGGCAAACCAAAGAGGAGGTAGAAAGATAAAGTGAACTATGCTTTGAAGGCTTAGGGCCTGAACATGCATGAGGGTTAAAGACATGCAAGGTACATAGCAAATTGGGGCAAAGTGATGAATAAAAACATGGAGAAATATATATAGAAATAGAAGAGAGAGATTAAAGGAGTTGTGGAAAGACAGATGTAAAGATAAATTGTTTGAATTCTCAATAAAAAAAATCAGTTAAAAATGCTGTGTAGTGATCAAACTGCAAAATAAAATGAGACAAGCAATGGTAGAGCCATACACACCAGGAGTTGTTCTCCTCGGCACAAAGCCTGGAAGTTGGCTGGGTCCTGGAAGGGTGACACCTCCACCCCAGGGCGATATTTTGGGTCCTCGTTCTCTTTTTGTTTGTCCTCTTTCAGTGAGGCCCCAAAGTCCTCCTCTGGCTTCTCCTGAGGTACTTCATGGTGGACTGTGGTTTCATCATGCTTCAAGGGAGATAAGAGAAGGAAAAGACTGACACCCATCTAACAGGATAAAGTGAAATGGATTTCACTACAGAGAGATGCCAGTGCCCTAAATCTTACTGCACAGGTAATGGGGTAAATCTTGCCTATGAATGATATAGGAGGGATCAGAGTTATGGGGTGGAAGTAGATATGAATCATACTGGATAAATGGTTAAAAATTTAATCATACTGGACATCCAGGTAAAGAATTGAATCACACTGCACAGATGATTAAAGAATATAATCTATCTTGGTAGACTGTTACAGAACTCAATCTGACAGGGCAGATGGTTAGATGGCTGAATCTCACTGGACAGATGGTTTAACTGAGCAGTTGGAATGAGAAATGAATCTTAACTGTAAGTTTGATAAAAAAAAAACTGAATCTAACTGGAAAGATAGGTAAAAGGGTGAATCATAGGAGACCGATGGCTAGAGGGATAAAATGGGAAAAAGTGAGAAAAGTGAATCTTCATTATCATTAAGAAGACAAATCTTACAAAACAAAAGGGCTAAATGGAGACTCTTCCTACTCAGAGTAAGATAATATATGTTCCAAGACAAAGACTTAAGGGTATGATTCATACTATGAAGAATAAGATAAGACGAAGAATATTGCTCTGGTAACACGAAATATTCTATGGTGTTCCTTTTTGGGAAATTCAGAACTGTGGAGAAAAATAAATGCAGCACAGAACAGAAATTATATATACATACTCTTACTATATGATCTTAAAACACATGAGTGGAAGCGCATAATACTTTAAAAATGGCTAACCAACTGTTCTTTGTAAATTTAAAGATAAAAAAATCATATGTAATCATATTACTTATTGCACCTCAATTATTCTACTATTATTCTGTCTCTTTAATCACTTGTAATTTTCTTGGTTCTATTCATCATCTTTTCTCCTATCCCTTTCTCTTTCACGTTCTCTTTCTCCCACTTCCAACTTTTTTGTACTTCTCACCCAGTCTATTAAACATCCTCTCTCTCTTTCTCTTACTTCTGCTTCCTTATATTACAGTTGCTTTTATAATCTTTTTACTTTCCTCTTCTTTAACCACTTATTAATCTCTGTACTGTCCTTCATATCTTTTCATTCTTATCCTTGCCTTTCTCTCTACTCTCTTCACATACTCTATTCAGCTTATTATCTAAAATCCATCTATACATATTACATATGTAGGATACTACTACTGTGATCCAACAGTTAACTTTGTCATAAACTATCAGGTCTTCTCTTGTCTGACATTTCCATGTTATGTCCTCCAGCAGATTATCTCATCATAGACCATTAGGTCTTCTGTTATCTGTCCTTTCCGACGTACTCATTGACCACATACACACTGAGCGTGTGGGTGGACTTAGAATTATCCTTAACACAGAAGGTGTTAATCTTTTTGGGGTGGTTGGTTGGTAGATATAGATTGACGGTGACGGCCTTAAACGACCCTCCCTGGTAGCTGAATGGCCTGAAGCCCAGACAAACAACCAACCTAGGTACTCCCACGTAGTACTGGAGTGACTAAGTTCGCCAATTGAGCGATAACAAGTGACTATTTTACTTGCGTCCGGAACGTTCAATAAGAATATCACGACTGCAGAAGGAAGGAACGTATCCCATGAGCCATGGGATACGTTCAGCATGACGGTGTGACCCCTGAGAACCACAGAACGACCCTGGAATATGATGGCCTCGCATGTGACCCAAGCAAGGGTCGTACCGTCGCAGTAAAGAGTAGTTCCGTCGTACTCAAAGAAGGGTTTTAAAACGAGTCGAGACTAGTTCCCTCCGCGCGCTATGGTAGATATTGGAGTTTACAGATAATGTATCTTTTTTTCGGGACGGTTTGTGATCGTTCTATACCGATTTGTCCCTCAGATCTTTGTTCAGTGACCAGCTGATGATCAAAACGCCACAGAACGTGGTACAGCAATGACGATGGTCATTGAAGACGAGCAGCTGTACCTCAAAGACAGACAATCTTGAAAACGCCACTAAACCCAGATCACATTTCTTGCATCATGTGAGGAGTCTGAAATCCTCGCTGGACTGCTAAAGTGGCTTACGCTCCACCATCGCGCGGGAAACTATCACATATAAGGACGACCTCATTAGACTGCACTTCCCACGTACTAGATACATGGAGCCTCGATCGCCTGGTGCCCCTCCACCACACATGAGCTTCGAACACACACACATTCGCCCTGACTGAGGCTGAGACAGAGACGATAGAGTCCCGCTCGCCTCGTTGAACAAGAGCAGTTCATTACTGTTTGTTGGTGTGTCCGCTGAGCATCGTCCTGTGTATTATTTCGGGCCTCGGAGCGTGCGTTCGTTACCCGTTGCACCACTCACCAGCCCTGCACCATTTGAGACCAGGGAGGGACCTTGGTGAACTTGGCAGTGCTGGTGACTAGCTGCTGCCACTCCTTCTGGCACAGGGTAGCACCACGCCTGCCTGGCTAGCTAGCTAGCTAGTCCCAGCCCCCACACCCTCACACATGCAACATGTGTGTGTATATATATCTATCTTTTTTACCCTCCTCGCGCGGACCAACCTGCTGTAAATGCCCGAGATAACTAAAGAATAACTCGATTCATTGGTGATATCACTCAAGCGCCATGATGTTGTAATACTCCTTTAGGAATACCGTGAATACAAAAGCTTTATTGGTCGATGAAGATTGAAGGAAATATTTTGGAATGTTGTTGATAACACGTGTTAAGATGTTTGTCAGGGTAACTTTTCATCGTTAAAGATGTCAGGAATGCATGATGAAGGGGACACACACACACACACACACACACCGATCATGAGTCAGTACGGGCCAGCCCCAGGGTTGGATCCGCATGGGTTCGAATCCTGGGCATGGTATTCAGCCTACACCCAACCCAGGTGTTCATCCTCCCCTCGGGGTTGGTCGATAAATGTGCACCTGGCTTAGGCTGGTGTGTGTGTGTGTGTGTGTGTGTGTGTGTGTGTGTGTGTGTGTGTGTGTGTGTATTGTCTATTTGTACTGTACTGTGAGGGAGTATAACATTCGCAGGCGCCCCTGTCCTCTGAACATTCTCTGCCATCATACAGCATCTTGTATGCTGTCTGCATACCTTCATCTTAAGCTCCTTTATCATTAATAGCTAGCTCGTTACAAACTGTGACCTGCCAATTCTGTGATATATCCGCCGTGTATTTTCAGCCGGATGGCTGCCTTAATGCAACAAGGGGACGAGAGATGCTTAGCGGCAGGAGGTGAAGGTGGCGAGGATGGTGATATACCGTAAGCTTCATCCTGAAGTATCAGATGGGGGTCATTGTGATCACTAGGGATTGTCAGGAGAATCCTTGTGCTCTGTGACTCTCAACGAATTCCACCTTTTTTTTTTTTTATCCTACCAGCCGACGTCCTTTGGCTTGGACAACACACACTCAGCAAACCTTTTAAATGCCACTTTTTTTTTTCTACCAGCCGACATACTCAGGCTAGGGGCAGTGCCCCACAGGCACTCAGCAAACGTGAGTGTACAGAGTTAATACTTGTGGCTACGAGGGATGGTCTTGCATTGCCTGAACCGCACCTTCTGCTGTGGTTGATTGTGTTGGACGGAAGAGGATGGAGGTCAGGCGGGGGAGGAGGTGGTGACTTTGGTATAAAATGAGCGTTGTACCTTCCTCTTTGTACTGTAGAGGGAGG
>JAUTXX010032410.1:0-18329 GCA_032273605.1 Panulirus laevicauda
GGCATTACAAACAATTCAATCGCCTTTACAACCATATGCTCACCAAGCATTTCAGACATCTCCTCGGTATTCAGCCAGGTGTTCAGCAAAGATTTCAGCAGGTACTCAACCAGGTACTCAACCAGGAATTTAGCCAGGAATTAAGGCAAGTATTCAGCCAGATATTCAGCCAGGTATTCAGCCAGTTATTAATCCAGGTATTCAGCCAGATACTCACAGACAGAAAGGAATACAAATATATCGCAAGAAAATAAGCTTATCCTAAATGAGATGTCCATCTTCGAAGAAATTTGCAAAAAAAAGAAAAAAAAAAGATTTGGCGATTAAGACAGCTTAAGACCCATCAGTGGAAGTAATTTCTCTGAGTTAGGGTAATTGTTCATTTGATGTTCTCGGGACGAAATTATAATCCACAATGGAATTTCATAAGATATCAAAGATCTACGTGAATTCCTGAGTTTAAAACAAACTGTAAATCTAGGTTATAAAACTAACTTAGAGAAATAATGTTACAAGAGAAAGTTTAATTCAGGTTATTTTGAATATACATGCACAAAAAAGTCATCAAAATGATCCATAAAGATTATATAAAACGGAAAATGAAGAATGAATGAGATAAAGCTGTGACGTCTTCACTGTAGTGCAATTTGACTCATGTTACTCCCTTATTTGTTAAAGAACAACTCAATAAACTCTAGTTATCTACTTGTGTTCTTGCATGCTGGCAAATGAAATTCTTTCATTAAAATTCTATCGAAATCAACCTTCATAAACTGGAGTCTGTGATTCACAGCTGATTGAATGATGGATGAGTCAGTGGTTTTAAGCAGCGCTTTAATCGTACTCCTGCCTGCAAATCACACGTGATACAAAAGGTAAGAATAGTTGTATTAAGCCAAGCAGGACACAAACAAAGCCATCTGAAATGTTAATTCGTTTCATAATGTATATATTTAAGAAATTAATCAGGGGCTGAACAAAGTACTCCAACAAGTTTACATCGTTTTGAGGTTATCAGTAATCTCATTCATGCAGAGATAGATTCATATAGGATTAATCTAAGTGGAAAATTGTTCCTCCACTTTGAAACGTGAAATTTATATTATAGGGACAGACGTGGCACGAGCAAATCATACCCTTATTGAGGTCATCTTGGGTGAAAGGAAAAATAATCAGAACTCCACAGGTGTCTTTAGAACTGACTTTGAAATTAAGAATGATTATATGAAGAGGAAAAGACAAAGGACGTAAGAGTGCTCCCCATCTTAGCTGTCTGAGGGAAGAAAGAGACCAGACCAGTCAATCCTCAAGTTGCCGTTCACCATACAGATTATGTGACCAACAGCAGCCAGACGCGCGCTACGCATCCAAACCATGAGGTCGGTGACGTTTGCAAACAGTTCACGAGAATAATGGCCAAAATAAGACATATACAATAGAGGGAGACAGAGCAGCAACATCATGGTGTACGGTAACAGAAGGTTGAAAAGAGATGATGTCAGAATTAATGAGATGGAAGGCGTTGGATTCTACTCCACTTGCTAGAAAGGCGAAAAGTAGTCCATATGACAGAGTGGAGGACAGAACTATGTCCAACACCTATATAGTACAGGACTGAATTGCGGTGTCTTAAAACTCATCAGAGAGGAACGAATGATTCTTAGATTCACTGGGAAAACTTGCATCTTATATTGCTATGAAATTTGACAAGGCTGCTGTTTCCCCACTCAGAGACATTGCACAGATCCGAATTAAGTAGGGAAATGTGATTAGTACGATGAAGATAATGAGTATTAAAAGGAGGGTGGGAGGGAAAGTGATTAAAAGTATGTGAAATGAAATCACCAGCATGAGAGTGAATAAGTTAGAAGTAGGAGAGAGAAGATGATATATCGATAGAAGAAAGAGAATAGGCGATAGGAAGGAAACTTGAGAAACATCACTCTCGATAAGATGGTGGGAGGGGTTAGGAGTAGTCCTTCCATCGCTGAGTAATGCAGTGGTATGGTCAGTGAGGACACTATGCAATAGAAAAAACAGAGAAATTCTTAGAAAGCAAAGAATTATGCCACTCGCTCTTAAATGCTTTGGAGCTGTTGAGGACTATAACAAAAGTTTAACCAAAATCCTTGAGAGAGGACGACCAGAGGTGAGTTATATGGAAGAGGAGATCACCAGTAGAATTTGCACTGCGAAATCCATAGTGGTGATCAAAAAGAGGGGAAAAAGATTCAAAGTTTAGAAAAAAGTTAGAGCCTAGAAAATTTTCAGACTGGAGATAGCTGAAGAGAGAGCACTGGAGCAATAGTTAGAGGTGTTGGAACTATCTTCTTTCTTATGGATAGGCTGCACCAAAACGTTCCTTCAAGCAGAAGAAAAAGTCTGACTTTTAGTCAGAGGTGAGCAAGGATTGGTGCAAGCCCAGAGGCACACTCCCTTAAAACATGATGAGGTATGCCATCTGAACCATACGTCTTATCTACCTGGAGTTGCAAGAGTACTTAGCAGGCCCTGCTAGAGGAGCATGCAACAGACGGTATAGGTTTAGTGGGAGGAGATAGAAGAGGAGGATTAGAAGCTGAAACATTCAGAGCTGATTTACAGTGAAATAAGGCACTAAAAATAACGGGTATACCAGCTGGAGAGTTAGCAATAAACTGATCAGGTCGGAAGAGAGGAGGAAAGGTTGAATTACAGATGTTGTTGAAGATGAAATTTTTGTTTTAAGGATCAAAACGATCTGTCATCAGAGGACGTTAAGTCAGCAAACTCTCTTTCAATATAAATGTTCTTGTCTGAACGAAGACCAGCTTTGCAATAAATCCGAAAACATATGAAAAAGGAGTGGGTTTCAAGGGAGAGGAAGAGTTTCACGGTCTGATACCCACCGTTTCTCATGCCATGTGCATTAGATTGAGAGCGATCAAACTGCAATTCACGGGATAAAGATTTAGAAGATGGGATGCAGGACTCCACCCCAGCCAAATTGACCTCTGCTATGCGTTCAGCACATAACTCATCTAGACCAGAGAAGCTAATGCCCATTCCAGGGAAGGTTAATAAGCAGTTGCATAGGGATAGCCTTTGAGGTCTCCCAAGGTGCCAAAGTTCACGTTACCAGGCGATGTGAGAGGATGGGTGTATCTAGTTAGAATAATCGAAAGTAAAATTTTGGTTAGAGGACTATAAGGGAGCAGAAATAATGGGAGGGTTCAGAGATAAAAGAGAGGTCAGGTACGTTGGAAACGTAGTCTTGACGGTCGAGAATTCGGAAAAGGTATTCATTTGACTGTTACAGATCATTAAGAAGAGGAAAAAGGGAAGGCTTCAGCTCCACTAGGATCTTCTCAGTTAGAGCCTAACCAAACCTTGTGGTGTACATTGAGATCCCCAGTATGGAGGATCTCTGGGAGTAGATCTAAAGAGAACAAAGCTTCGTGGCAAGAGGTCAAATAGTCTTAGAGTTGTACATAGTTGGTGGAATTTAGGAAGAACCAAACGAAACACAAAAGGAAGGTAATAAAGGGTAGAAAGAGATTGAGCTAGGCAGCACTAAAGTTACGGGACTGGAAAATCCACGAGGCAAGCAATAGATTTCTTTCTACCATAATAGACACAAACTCCACCCCTTGAGAGTATAGTTACAGATCTAATAATGCAAAGGAGAAGCTGTCTTGGACAGATGGGTTTCACAGAGAAGAAAAAGAGAAGGGGAAAAGGTAAGTAGGTGTTCAAGAAAAGGAAGAGCAAGACCACGAATGTTACATAAATGAATAGTAAACGAATGCCCTTCGTCTCACATTCATGAGCAACGAGTTCTAGACCGGTCAAATCCCATCAGGCTCACATTACCAGTAGTTCGCAATTTTACAGAACTTACTGTCAAACGTGGAGACATGTAAACACGAATATAGTGCATAAGAACATGCACTTTTCATAGAATACATAATGCCCTCTCACGGCAACGATCCGAACCGGGAAAGCTAACGGCATGGCTATGATTACTCCTGACAGGGAAATTTTTCTATATATGTGGCACAATAGGGAAATGACTACTCCATCACTAGCAATTGAATACCCATCGTCTCACATACTATCAGGCTAATATTACCAGTAATTCCCAACTATCATGGTAAAAAGGTCCTGGTTCGATTCCTTGTGCACTTTTGCGTGTTCATATGCACTATATTCGTGTTCATATACCTCCACATTTGGGAGTAAGTTCTGTAACATTACTAAATACTAGTAATGTGAGCCTGACGGGATTTGACCGGTCTAGACCCCGTTGCTCGTGGATGTGAGACGAAGGGTATTCGATTACTAGTGATGGAGTGGTCATTTCCCTATTGTACCACATGTATAGAAAAATTAGATGTTGAATAAAATTTTAGGAACTAAGACCGAATTGCAAATTAACTTTCATTACTGCAATCACGGACTAGTGATGTGGAGAGAATGAGTGAGGAAAGATTGACGAAAAGGATATATATGTCAGAGGTGGAGCGAACAAGAAGTGGGAGACCAAAGTGGAGGTGGAAAGATGGAATGAAACATATTTTGAGCAATCTGAGCGTGCAAGGAATAGAGTGAATTGGAATGATGTGGTATACCAGGGTCGATGTACTGTCAATGGATTGAACCGGGGAATGAGAAGCGTATGGGGTAAACCATGGAAAGTTTTGTGGGGTCTGAATGTGGAAAGGGAGCCGTGGTTTCGGTGTATTACACATGACAGCTAGAGACTGAGTGTGAATGAATGTGGCCTTTGTTGTCTTTTCTTAGCGCTACTTCACACGTGCGGGGGAAGGGGGTTGCCATTTCAGGTGTGATGGGATGGCAACAGGAATGGATGAAGGCAGTAAGTATGAATATGTACATGTGTATAAATGTATATGTCTGTGTATGCTTATGTATGTATGTATACATTGAAATGTATAGGTATGTATATGTGTGTGTGTGGGCATTTATGTATATGCATGCGTGTGTGGGTGGGTTGGGCCATTCTTTCGTCTGTTTCCTTGCGCTACCTCACTAACGCAGGAGACAGCGACTAAGTATAATATACAAATAAAATCAATAAAATATATGCCATCTTTAATTGTAGTATATCATAATGAAAATTATACAGTTTACTTACAAAGTGCTATGGAACTGAACCACCTCTGAAGGACTAGTGGCTGGGTTCTTGTATGGTCTTCATAAGCAGTTAATAAAGACTGAAAGCTAACTTTAAATGGCTCTTTTAAGCATATTCAGTGAAACTGAAACACATTAAGAGCACTTTACATGTACCATCACATCAAAGGTAATAAATATTGCACCACTGATATGTAGGTCAGGCTGACAAGATTCTTGGTAGGAGATCCTTAAATACCAGTAGGCACCCAGTCAAATCTGTACAGATCCCTCTGTCTTTCAGCTGTCAAGACAGAGGGTTTGTAATAAGTTCAGTCAGGCATATTCCAAGAATTTCTTTTGTAACTGTACATGGTCATAAAGAATAAATTTAGATAAGGAATGTATGAACACTAAAATGTGATACTATATACTGAGGAACTCACGCAGGACAATAGTTACAGACGTATCGGAAGAAGGTAGCTCCACCAGTAGTAGAGCACTGTGCAAACCCACAGCCTAGTTGGTGGGAATTGTACCATGCCATCTGTGTGTAGGCTGAGACTGCACTTGAGTTGAGGCTATCACCACCATATCGGAAATATCGCCGTCCACTCCACCACCTGGCTATGACTTGACTCCTGTTAGTGGTACGCAACAACAATGATATAATGTCTTAGGAAAAGATGGTGCTCATGGATTCAAAAATTATACAGGAATCATTCTGCATGCATACCCAACATTTCACATAAAAATAATTTTAACTTTACACAGACATTAGTCAACTACATAACATAATCTATGGGTTCCCAATGCCCCAAACCTTGTAGGTACTGACAAGGTCATGAAGAGGAATAAAAATGAACTATGAAAATCTTTAATTTGAATCTAATTCTTCCTAGCATTCTGAATTTCCTTTGTTTAAGTAAATCATCATTCAAATCAAAAGATAATTATGATCAATGAATATGACAAAGGAGCAGAGAAAAAAAATCATGACCAAAAGGGGCTTCCATGATTGGTGAGCTGCCATTATTTGAGTGTACCTGGTCCCTTTTTAATTAAATGAGCATAACAAAAGAAGGAGGGGGGGGGGAGACAGTTTCAAGAAATCTATTTGAACTGATACTTGTCATATTAGGATTTGGTACATCCTCTCAATATCTATTTCTTGAGGAGCTATGTGGTAGATGAAATAAATGTGTTGAGTATTTCAAAGAAAAGAAGACATTTTCAAAGATAGGTAGGGGTAAAATTTTAAAGGACTCGGATATAATATGTACTGACAGCAAACACAATTATTATAATAAATTTTTCTGTTCAAATAAATGATCTTGTAGCTTTAGAGAAATCTGAAACAAAACAATGTTTGAAGCATTAGTTTTTTATTACTGCTAAGTTATGCATAGCATCCCATGAGGAGGAAGGAACCATATTACTGCATTTAAAAATTATGCTAAATACTGAGATTTAGTGTGAGTATATAGATGACAAATTTAAAGGCTGGTAATGTGAATGTCAGTGCATGAAAGTACACCCTGAATATGAAGTAAGTATTTTACTATTAATCTTCAAAGAATAAAATGACCAATGATTTCTTTTTGTGAAATAATTCGTAGGAACACCATCTGCTCTTTTCCATTCCAGGATTTCTACATATTCTGTGAGAGAGTACCTGCCTAACTGACAAAATTGTGCCAAATACATGGCTGGCACATGGAAATCAATGCATGTCTTGCTTTAGGAATAGTACTACTTCTTTTTGGTGATATGCTTATTACACAAGTCAAATACAGGTTCATCTAGGACTGACTTCTACAATATAGTACATTTCTTTTAAATGTTTCTGTAGCTGTTCCATGCATTTTTTCCCTAGTATTATACTAAATATTTGTTTTTCTTTCTTGCAGTACCAACTACCTTGAATACCTACAATAACACACACAACATACGTAAATTTAAGTTGTATGACAGTAGAGAATGTTCAAGAGATGTGACCCCACGAATGTAAAATATGTATCTTAAATTGTTAAACTGATTTCTTTTACTGCTACACTTCTTTTGCAATGATCAAATCTTGCTTGATCTGTTACCGTACTTAAACATCTGCCTAACATTCTTTTGAAGGTTTCAGTGGTCTACTCAAGAACCATTCCTTATTTCACTGAGTGAAACTATGATTAACATTTGGTTAATTTATCCCCCCCCCTTCTTACTGAACACTGGCAACACCCACCACATCCACAAACATATTCTGGTAGAAGTCCAATCATAAGGGCAAGTCATCTGTGTAGATCAAGATATGCAAAGGTCCGAGAACAGATCCTTGTGGCAATTTCTAACCAATTCATGAAGGTTCCTCCAGCATACATCCTATGTTCTCTTCCATTAGAATAATCTTCTAACCAACAAAGTAGCCTCTCCCTTCATTCCAGCCTAAAGATCCACCTTCTTTACCAAGCTCCTATAAAGTACAGTATCAAACACTTTCTCACAGGCCAGATGTGTGTGGGTGTTTAAATATTTATTTATATAATACAGGAAGAGAGTTCTACATATGTAGGGCCCCATCCATGTAATTACCTATTTGTACTATACAGGGAGGGGGTTTTACACTCATGGGCCCCATCTCTTGAATATGCTTTACAATCATTCATCATTTTAAATTTATTTATGCTATGAGCATTAACCAGGAGCATAATTTTACCATATGGGTCAGGAGTTTTACACTCATAGTTCCCCATCTCTTGAACATTCTTAACTAAATACAAATTAAGTTTTTGTATACTGTCTGTATTTACCAAGTCTTCAGTCATTTGATCCCATTCATCCACTACTCTTATAAGTGTACTTTTTAAAATCTTATCTAAGTAAGTACCTTGCTTATTTTCATGTTAGGTCCTCTGGTTCTTCAATCCCTACATTTCTAAAAGAACTGTTCACTCTGCATCATCAATCTGTTTTAAAATCTAAGACCTCTGGCCTTTCCCTGTAACTCATATCTTTGAGCTCTGCTATTGTCTGTGCTCGTCTCCTCTAGGCCTTCTCTATGAGGTCTTGTGCTTCTTAACGTGCAATGAACAAACCTGAGAAGCATTTTCTACTTTTGGCATATGTATGATGTGGGAAGCTCGCTAAATATTTCATTATCAATTAACTAATACAATTCTAATATATGCCAGAACACAGTTGGTCTCCTCAACTATTTTCCGAAGGTGGAACTGACAACAGGTTAGGGTCAATGTCGACTCCCAAGTCTTTCTAACACACAGATTCCTGCAGCTTATTTCCTGCATGACTCATCTTAATTACATTCTCTTGGGTTGAGCTTCAACAACCATGTATCAGACCAATTTTATAGTCTGTTTTATAGCTTGTTGAATTACTCCATGCTTTTCACTTCCTTCATGGTCTTTGCATTTCTGTAAACATATTCAACAGGAGTCTATATCTTCCGGTCAATCATTCACATAGATCAATAAGAGTAATAGTCCCAAAACATAACCCTACAGTACTTCACTAGTGACTTCAATCCATAATGAGAAGGCTCCTCCTACCTGGTGATTCAGCTTCTTAATCAGCCTCTCATCCAGTTCAGGATCAAATACTTTCTGACCGTTCAAATACAAACAATTCACTTAGCCTTCCTTTTTGTCTAAAACAGAGCTCAATCTCATAGAAATCTAAGAGTATTTTTCACATGACCTCCTTTCTCTAGAACTGAGCTGTCTATCACTTATGTAATTTCTCCTGTGTTGAAAGTCATCCATATGCCTTCTGATTATCTTTTCCAGAACCTTACAAACCACACTTGTCACTGAAACTGGTCCTTACATCAGTACCCCTTTCTAGTCTTTCCTTATAGGTAGGTATGACATTTGCCCTCTTCCACTCCCTTGACAATTTGCCTTTCCCTCGTAACATCATGGACAGTATTTCAAGTGGTTTCTCTAGTATACATGCACACATTTTCAGCACACATGGAGAAATTTCATGAGGGCCATGAGCCTTAAGTGACAATCTTTTAGTATTTTGTTATTGCCTTTTCCAAAACCTTTCCATTCCATTTCTCTCTCTTTCAAGCTGAGATGGCACAAATAATTGAATGTCCTAATCAAAGCCATCTCATTGACACTGTTAAATAAATATCCTAGCCTAAGCCATGTACCCATTTTATTGATCAAACCTTGGGGGGATGAACAGCTGGGGTTGACAATGGACTGACCAACTGCTACAATCAAGATTCAAACCTATACTCTCAACCCAGGCACCCCATGAATGTGTCATAGTTAGTGATGGTAACTGCTTCACTAGATAGGTCCATTTTGGCTATAGTGTCCTCCACTGTACACTTTTGAGCAGGTTATTCAATTCGTCATATATCCTCACATTATCCTTTACAATTCTTCATTCTGGATCCCTTGGCCTGATTAGCTGTTCTTTAATTAAAAGTTTACTCCTGATGAATTTCATGTCTGTATGTGTAATTACCTATTTGTACTACACAGGGAGGATGTTTTATAGTCATGGAGCCCTGTCTCTTAAACATTCTCTACTATCATACATCCTAAATTCATGTATGGTGCCTTCATAAACCACATCCTTGGTCATTCTATTCCATTCATCCACCATTCTTATACTAGAAAAGTCTCCCCTTACATCTTTTTTGAAAAGCCTCCAACTTAATATCATGTTATGCCCTGTGATTGCTCTAACCCTATGTCTCCCAAAGAACTGTTCACTGTCCATGTCATTGATCTGTTTTAAAACCATAAAGGTTGTTATTAATGCACCCCTCACTCTTCTCTCTTTCAACGTGGGCAAATTAAAAGCCTTTAGCCTTACCCTGTAACTTAGCAGAGTGTGTGTGTGTGTGTGCATGTGTGTTTGAAGGCATGCAAACATGAGTGTGTGAAAGCATGCATACTATGTGTATGCAGATGTGTGCTAACCATCGCTTCTTAGTGGTAGAGACAAGGACGTTCTGGCCACAGGCGCCATAGCGGGAGGTCCACCTGACACTGGGGTGGTCGGTCTCGGTGTGGGGATCACACTGCTCTGCCCACGCCTGTGCCTGCTCTGCTGCTGTGTCGTACCACCCCTGGAACAGTCAGGCTCCATCACCTCACCTCCATATTGCCATCAACCTTTTGAGGGAAATAACTGTTCATTATATCTCTGAAGAAATCTAATGCACCAGCTGTGGTGGGAATTGCAAACATGAAAGACAAGCCCTTAAGCATGGACTAACCAACCAGATCAGTTCTCTCAAAAGTGATTACATCACATGAACAGACCAACCTACAACATCACCCACAACAGTTTTGTCAAAGTCTTTGAATGGGTCATAGTACGTGTGCACAGTGCTCTGAATAAGACAAAGTAGTTCATTTGACACTGCTCAACCTTGGCCCTGAGAGTCTTTCTGCCTCTGCATGCCTTGGTGAAGGATTTAAGACAGGTGCCGGTAAAGTGATAAAAAAAACTAGTTATACTAATGAAAGAACTGCTACAGATGATATCTATTCCATGATACATTATCTTATTTTTTTGCATTTTTTTGTAATTCAATATAAACTTCATTTCCTCCAGTGTGGGCTATAATTCAAGCCTTAATAATAAGTGACTGATGCTAACATTCATGGGGCTCCTGCAGTTTTCAGGCTGCACTCCACTCAAGAGCAAAGAAATGACAGACTCCTTTGAAGTTAAAAAGTCTTAAACAAGACTCTATTGCTTTCGATCTATTGACAATGATACACCCTTACCAAATATGACTTCTCACTTGTGGGGTAACCACTAGTAGGCAGAGTCTGGTAACACTTGTGTGCATATTTTTACTGTTATCTATTTATACTGTTCATGGAAGGAGTTTTACTCTTGTGGGGCCCCATCGCTTGAACATTCTCTACTACCATACATCCTAATTTCATGTATGCTGTGCTGTCCACATTAGTAAGGAGAGGGAGTTTTACATTAAAGGGACCCCTTCTCTTGAGCAATTTCTATCATCATACAAATTCTTAAATTCATACATTATGTTGTCTGCATTAACCCTGTTTGTGTGTGTGTGTGTAATCATAGGGGGCCCCCATCTCTTGAACTTTCACTTCTATCATGCATGTTCTTAAACTTCTGTATGCTGTACACATTCATGATTTCATCATTCAATAAATTCCATTTATCCACAACTCTAACACTATAAAAGTACTTCTTTGTATCTTTTCTAACAAGGATCTTGCTTAATTTCATGTTAAGAACTCAGACTGTTCTATATGTACATGGTAATGGGCCTACTGGTCCATGTCTAGGTTGTCTGTTCTGAACCTGAGCTATTCCTATCTCTAAATGGATGAGGTAAAGTTTAAATCGGTTATGTCATCTATATTTGTTCTTGTTCCAGTTTTTCTTATTTTTCTTGCAGTTTGGTGATCAGAATTCAACTGCATATTCAAGGTGTAGTTTTACAAGTGTTAAAAAGGATCAGAATTGTTTTTGATGTTTTGTACTTGATGTTCCTAGCCATGAAACCTAGCATTTGTTGTCCATTTTACTTGCTGTTAGACATTATCTAATATACTTTAGATTATTAATAATAACTTCAAAAACCCTCTCTTCATTCACTTTAGTAAGCAGATTTCTGAATATTTGATAATAAGTGTTCTTATCGCTCAAGTGCATAACTTTGCATTTGCACATAATCAAATTTCACCTGCCATTTGCCTGAATACTCAGTTTGTTTGGATCTCTTTGAATTATTTCACAATCTCCTGGTTTTGTATCCATAAATTTGGATATCTTATATGCAAGACCCAATTCTAATCATCGATGTATACTATGAAAAGAATAGGGCCAATGATTGACCCCGATGGCACACCACTTGTCACATTTAACCAAGGAGAGAGAGAGAGAGAGAGGATTGGGGGGTTTAAAGAGATGCAAGTATCTATGACATGATTTTATCAAAGGTAGGGCTAGTGCATAGCACTCATGACAGGAAAATTCAGCTATGAAGAATGAGTCATGCGAGATTTGTGCTGTCAAGAATGATGTAAAGGGTGGAGAGATTGAATGTTTGTGGACTGAAACCCAGAAGCCTGCATTTGAGTGAGGCAGAATGAAATGACAGCTACCTGGGCTAAAGAAATGACACTTGGCAGCCACTGATGTGCTGACTCACTGAGCAGCCATCGCTAGACCTCCTGATTTCCAGATGGATAGTATCAGTGATATTACACCATGAATGAGAAAGACTGGATTAGCTGACCCTTTAGTTTAAAAAATTAATACACCTTTGGGATGTAATGTCTGTCATGTGTTTTACGAATCAGCCAGAGCAGGAGGCATGCAAACAAACAAATGCTGAAAGAAGCCAAAATGACTGGCGTAAAAAACATACAAAGCAAACATCAGAGGAGAGGAGTTCCAGCTGGGGTCAGGTTCATTAAAGGGAACCCTATTGTGAAGGTGGGTGGGATAACAATATCATTGGGTAATATACCCCCACAGCACCACTGGCCTTACAGACCGTGTTCCCTGGAACAGTGCTGATCACCGATACCTGGGTGTGGTTCCTCCAAAATATTAAACAATACAAGGACCTGGGTTCTGCTACACTGCATTACTACTCACAACTGGGACCTGGATACTTTTCCAGGTAGCAGGATTCTCCAAATAAACCTGGATGCCATTCTGTGACAGCAGCAAGGAGCACAGGATCCAGGGCCCTCATACCCAGTGGAACTCACCACAGCCAGCATGTCAGCAGCACGAGGAACCACCTTGGCGCGTAGTAGGTTGTGTTGCATCACCAGATGTCTGCGGACCTTGGCTCGGCGTGGGTCCACTGAGCGGTACTGCTGGCCAGCCGGCCACCCAGGACCTGCCATCATACATACCATTAATAACCTGCTCTGTGTAATTTCCTATCTGTAGAGAGCAGGATGTGAGTTCTACACTTGTAATGTCCCATCTCTTGAAATTTGTGTGTCTGTGTGCAGGTACTGATTCAAAATTATATGACTATATTTATTTGTATAGTAAGAGAGTTCGATACTCAAGGGTACCCGATCTCTTTAACTTTCTTTATCAAGTAACTTTTTAAAATTTTGTATTCTACCAGAATTCAGATTCACTGCTCAGTCTAGTCTGCCCAGCAATCTTTAAACTGATACTGCCAAAATTCAGATTCGTTGCTTAAAATCTTTTCTACCTACGTATTAACTTTACACTAAAACAACATCTCATCCCATTCTTTCTAAGAAGCTTCTTGCACACCTTGTTATGATTTTGATACCTCTATCGACGCATCTCATGAAGTGTTCACTTTTAATGTCGTTGAACTGATTTAAAAACCTGAAGGCTGTAAACAAGTCACCCCTCTTCCTTCCCTCTTTGGTGAACCAATCTGAAACCATCAGCTTCTCACTGTAGCTCAGAATCACAATCTAGTAACTGTTTATGACATGCAGTAAAAAGTTTACCAAACGTTTCCTTTTCCATATATAAAATCCTATTCTAATATTTGACAAAGACGATTTGTCTCCTCATTTCTCTTCATGGAACTCGGCAACAAGTTTGACACAATGCTAACTCCTAGCTATCTTCTACAAAGGCATTCCTGTATACTCCTTATTTTTCTGCTTGATAATAACAATACATCCCCATTATTTTGCATTCACTCAGATTATAATTCATCAACCTTTTATCAGACAAACTTTGGAGTTTGTATAACTCTGTACGTAAGCAGTCACAATTATCGTTACCTTTTACCTCCTTTATGACCTTGATATCCTCTGCAAGCATGTTCAGGTCAGAGTCTACACTCTCAGGTAAATCATTTACATAGAGCAGTGGACCTACAACCAAGCCCTGCAGCATGCCACTTGAGAATCCAACCTATTTTGAGAATGCTCTCTAACTTTGGTTTTGTTCCCTTTCACTGAGGTAACCTTCAATCCAGCAAAGGATTCTACCCTTATTCTTATCTGCATATCCGTTTTTTTTTTAATCAAACTCGGATATAGTAGTGTTACGGAATGTGATCTACCCTGACATCTCTAATTCAAATAAGAAGTGTCATAAAGTTCAAGAGAATTGTAATGTATGACCACCCTTCCCTGAATTCGTATTGTCTCCCTTATGACCTTTCCCTGCTGCAAGCAGTTGTTTATCAGTTTAGTGATTATATTTTCTAACCTTTTAAAAACAAACTCATTAAGGAAACTGGTTTAGCACTATTTCCTTATCACTTTTCTTAAATATAAGCATGACACTTGACCACTTACACGCCATTGTAACAACACCTTCCTCTAATAACCTACTAAATAATATCTAAAGTAAAAACACATTTCTCAGCGTCCTCGATAATTCTTTCCTTTGAGTTCCTCGGCCTAATTAGCTTCTCTGAAAACCAAAAACTCACTCATGATGAACTTGTTTTGAATTCTCTTGCCTGTCTAGGCCACAATACTCCTTTCAAAGCTTATCTGCTCCTCCCGCCTTACCTCGCAGTATTCTACTCTAACTTTTATTCCTTTCAAATACTGGCTGACTGCTATCATCTGTATTTCCAAAATAGCACAATTTGGTATTCTTTATTGAATCATGCCCTCTTTTATTTTTCCTCTATTTGCATCCAGTGATAACTATATTGCAATGAATCATGCCCTCTTTTTATCTTTCCTCTATTTGCATCCTGTGATAACTATATTGCAAGTCCTTCAATGTAAATTTTCCTCTGGCCCGTACTCCAATTATAGAACTCAATTTTTCAATTCAAAATCTCAAAGAATTTGCTCAACTGCTTGGATTAAATTTCCTCTCTGGTCCCCTTCAAGTGTCCTCTTCAACTAGTCAGATGAAAGTAATATATATCTCTTTTTCCACCTGATGTATCATATTTCATATGTTCAATTTTCATGTTACTACATGTAAAGACAAGGTACACCAAAGATGGTGTATCAGCCCAGTTTTTATATGATCCATGATATTCTGATACAAGAAATTCTTCTATGTGCAATCTAGGAACTCGCGTCTTTTAGACTAACTATCCCTAAGTCTTTCCAGTCTATTTCATTTTATCTTCTATAATCAGGACTTTACCCTCATAAAAGTGTCTTATTTCCTTAACCATCTTGATGACTCCGTTGATCTCAATATACTGTACAACTTCTATGGATCGTTAATGTTCTTGTAGGATTCTAAGCTAACAGCGTCCGTATGCACTTCTTTTATACAATAATTCTATCCATCATTTACAGTTTGCTTGCGTCACCCAAATATTTCTTGAATTTTGAGGGTGTCCCGTTTCCCAATCACCCACCCCCTCCTTTATCTCTGTCCCTCCTTGCTATCATGAATCCCTCTGGGAATATTAGGCCAAACTTAACTCCTTTAATGACTTTTTTGTCTCAACAACGACGTGAGGAATGCTTTCCTTAACTCAGTATTTGAACGCTTATCTGTTAACTACCGATCCATTGCATGCATTTTAATAGGTGATCTTAGCTGAAGGCGAACATAACGTTACACTTCTTACTTTTTTTTTTTTTTACTCGCATCTTGCATGTAGTTATGGCCATAACTATTATAACTTCCTCGATCACGATAATGCCAGAAACGTTCAGAATAACATTACGTCAGAAATAAAAAACAAAAATTTGTGTGAAGAGCATTAGTCAGATAGCAGTTATATTCATGGAGGATGCGAGGAGTGGCTCAGTACCAACGGCTCCAGCGCACTGCAGCAGCTGTCTAACGCTACTTTATGACCGTCTTGTGTTTATTTGCCCTTCAGAAACATAATACAGCAAGGAATTTGCAGATGGAACTTTTGCCTGGTGAACAACGAATGCTTCGTACAGACAGTGGTGTTGTGTTTGTGTCCGAGTTGCAGGAGCAATCCATAAAATATGTACACCATATGTGAGAGAGAGGGAGCCCATGGTTTTTCCAATAAAGCAACAGAAGCCAACATTTGAATCGCGGATACTCTGCGTTGTATGTACGTTAACTTCGTAGTAAACATCATTTACATATTTCCGGCCATTATGACACCAGATCACCTGTGGCCTACGCAGCTCTACGGAGCTGCATAGACCACAGGTCCCCACACATGTGTAGAAACGACAGGAAGCAAATGTGATGGTCGGGTTGGGAATTTCATTTTATATAATTAAGAATTATATTTTGAAATGTTTTCACGGTGTATCTCTGAACCACGATTATACCATTCAACAGTCATTATATGTAAAACTGAAAGGCAGCTTAAATACCACAATTAAAGAAACGCAGCTGGTGAATCTCATGTTCTTGCCATATACTCATATGCTAGGAGGTAAATACATGAAAATATGAAGTGCACAACCGACCGGTATAAGCAACATGCACGGAGAATAAGACCTAAAACCCACAACAGTTTCCCACCATTTACAAAGAGCCTCTACACAAAACTGAACCGTGAGGACAGTTAGCGTATAAGTATGTACAACTGGTGGCATCTCTGTGCCTGGAGTAAAATGGGAGCAACAGTACACGGCGACCTCCGGGTGTCACATTACAATGAACAGTTACTTCTTAGGCTGGTGACCCCATCGAACCTTCCCCTCTCTACCCATGGGCACCCAGCACTAGTGAGGCTGCAATCTATTATGACATGATGTTGAAGACAACACCTCATTATTCTCTTACGAGACATGGTATGTGGCTACAACTATGCGCGTAATTATGGTCGTCTCATGGAACTATGAAAGACGATGACACGAGCATGGACAGCAAGATGGAGGTACCCTGGTAAGTGACTAGCAGAATAAAAAGAAAAAGAATGCAACTTCTTTTTGTTTGATTCTGCGTCATAGATACGCGCTATAAGAAAGCTTCCAATATGGGAACCAACAGCATTCCTGGCCTGGTCTTCATCTATACCATAAGGTCTCTCCGGAGACACTGACCCAACGAAACATACGAAAACACATTTGAAATATGATCTGGGAGAGCAAGAAGGTAACCTTTGTTTTCGCCTGTAAATGTGACAGCCTTTTTGAAAGTATCGTCAAGCACAAAATACATTTTCAAAAAGTTACACAAATCCATGTCCACAATGTCTTCGGACATCAGTGTACCTTCAAAAGGCTAAAACAGAAGGTTCAGTCAAGTAACGCAAACATACAGACACTTTCAATGCAGCGGGCCCAACGTGTGGAGAAATCCCTCCTCATATCGTTCAAATAGGTAACTACATACAGGTCCACAGAACAACAAAGGGTGTTCCTCAAATAGCGGTTAAAGTGACTGTCAGAGGTCATGAATTTGCCTACAATGGCACACAGACGAGTTTAAATGAGGCTTGTTCACAACGCTATATTTCTAAACCAGTGCAATACCGTGGACAGCGAACAGTTCTTCATACAAAGACAGAGCAACCAGAGGTCAAAACAGAAAATTAAGCAAGAGAAACGTGTCGGAAACTCGAGAAGTACTTTTATCGTAAGTAGTGTGGATAAATGGAATATGCAAAGTGATGAAACTGTGCATAATACTGACAATAGGAATAATGAAAGTTTAAGATATGGGGCCCCATTAGTGTACTGTACACTAAACAAATAGGCAATTACAAATAGATAATGAAACACACGTACACACATACACTTTAGTAAACAAAATGATAAATCAAAATGTGTTACCCACAAATGTGCTTAAAAGTAGCATAGCAAAAGACAACTGCACACGAACATACATTCAAATAAGCAACTGCAAATGAATAAATACTGCACGCACAAACAATTATAAGCAAAAACCTTCCATCACAAACACAAGACTAAGGCTGATAAATACATACACCAGAACAATTACACATACTCATCTGCACATGCAAAGAAACGAGCACCACTCTTGCACACAAACACCAATACAACTAGGCAGAATCCAAGTAGCTCTTACATTATGAGGAGATGTGTATCAAATGTGGTATTGTTTACATTCCTTCATATTAGGATTTTTACGACAGGCAACCCGTGTGGAGGAAGCAGACGCTGGTACCATCTTCCTTCTCTATTTCCATGTTCAGGGTTCTTGATGGTTTTTGTGGGTATATATAGTACGTTTTTTATGGGAAAATGGCCAGGTTATAGCCATTTTATTGTTGATAATACAACATAAGTGGGTACTACAGACTACGATCAGTATAAACAATGAGTTCCGGTGAATATGTATGT
>JAUTXX010032630.1:1494-18327 GCA_032273605.1 Panulirus laevicauda
ATTACTTTGTTTGACACCAGTACCACTAACCATTCCTGACCTTTCAAACTAGATTCTTTGATATTATCTATTCACTTTATTATTTCTCTTTCCGTTTTTCCTTTGCCTATCATTCCTACAAACAACCTATGAATTCCTCCTTGTTAGCAGGTTTCTTGGCCTGCTCAAGTATATCGTGATTACTTAGCTCTGTATTGAAAGTAATCATTACATATTATCTTCTTATGTCTTGACCTTATCTACCATTTATTTCTTTATGATTCAGTTATCTTGGAATGTCTACATCTAACTTTTCTTGATGATTTAGTTATCTTGGAAATTGCATTCAGTATATCTGTAAGCTTGAGTAGTTTTTGATCACGTTTTTCCACAGTTACTCTGTTTTTCATCAGCTGGATTGGGGATTCTTCCATTCCAAAAACCAGCCATGACTTTCATCTCCCAAACTTCCTCTTCACTGCCATACACAGATTTAGTGCAGCCTTCTTCTGGGCTAAGTCCTGGAGTTGTAATTCATTCACCTCCTTGTCTCATGTCCTGTGAAGAATGTATATTTTTCTCTACATGCGTTTATTCTGAAACCTGCATTTCTTAAACCTTCCATCTAACATGTCTCAGATTTCTCTTTATTGTTCTCTGTTTGACAGAGTGTATTGCCCTCTGAATAGATTCATCTTATAATTTCATCTGTTCTTCTGATTTGGTGTTTGCAGATCATTTTAATATCTGCTCTAGGTCTCCTGCCCCAGAAAAGCACTATTATCAACAAAAAAACTGACATCAGAAATCTGTAGATCTTAGAAACAGATTTTTTATACCATTTTCTTCTAGGCATTCTATTTTTTCTATTCCTGTTGAGTTTACAAGGTATTATGACAGTTTACAGTCGTGACGTTGTGTATCTACCTCGTGTGAGGAAAATAGCACAATAAAAGTATATTATTGTACTGATGAGATAGCATATACCAAATGTGCTTGATACACAGCATGCTGGATTTTTATGCATATCTATGTTTAACTACATTTAGAAATCTGGAAGAACAAAATATCCAGCAATATCAGGTTCCAGCATTTTGTATTTTCTATGTTGCACCTGTATTTCTTTTTATCTACCCCTTATCTCCATCCATAGTCTCTGATCTTTGTATGTTGGGCAGATTTTGTATGTAATCTATCTCTTGCTCATCTGGCATGGAGCACCACTTGCTATCATACTTATGCTGTTGACCCTAAAATTGCCCACATTCCTGTCATTGTTTACAATTCCTTTATTGCTTTGAATTAGTAATTTTTTCTTAGTCTTCAATTCTTTAACTTCTACCAGTATGTGCTGACACTCATATTCTTTAAGAGATACTCCTCAGTTTCCTCTTTCCTAGTAACTTCAAGTATTTTGTCATTTTATCTCCTTAAACTTAATCACTATAATAAATTTATTCCCCTGTTCTTGTTCAGAATTGTCCTTCACCAGAAAATGCTTCTAAAGTCCCCCTCATCAGGTATCACAGTCATGGCTCATGTTATATTTCTCTCTTGAACTCCCCCTACGATGATTCGTCATAAACCTTGAATTATTTTAGCTCTCAGTATGTAACTTTTTTTTTTTTTTTTACTTTGAATTGCAATGTAAACGTTATTGCTCTTCCTAAAGAGACAATGGTGCATGTTGATTACTCGAAAGTCCTCAAGATGTTCATAGTCAATTTCTTAAAGCTTAAAATTCATGCATTGAGTTAATGTTTTTAAGCAAAACTCACTAGGACCACTCATAACCAGTTGAGTTGCATAATAGCAAGAAGGAGCTCATACTTACATCATTAAACAACTCTCTGTTGTAAATTTTGCCAAATCCTATGACTGTGCTTATTAATCTCACGTCATAACTTAATTTTTGCCTGTGATTTTATTCTGAATGACTCAGAATGGTGAAATACCTGCAATGGTATGGCGTAATTAGCATTTCCTGTTACCTGTCCTGGGACAGTGCTCTTTTCTCTCCTTTAATTTGCCTAAAATTCTGAGTCTTATATTATAACTCCTTCCATTCTTTACTTGTTCTGTAAGTTTACCGAGTTGAAGATTTAGTGTAATTACTTATTTGTAATTACCTATTTGTACAGTATGGAGAGAAAGTTTTACACTCATGGAGACCCATCTCCTAAACTCTGTATGCCATCAAGTAGCCTTTTATACCTCTGTAAACTACCAACCTTCACCGTCTCATTGGCTACTGTATTCCAACCATCCATTCTCTTCTTCACTTGGTAAGAGCTGGTCCTGAGTATGCTTATTCACTTATGGTCATCTTTGTGATACAGTACCTTAAAGCAAAATTGGCTGCTTCATTTGGTAACCATCACAGTTGCATATTAATAACAAATAGCTCTTATCTATTATATGTGATACTGAGCTCTTTTAGTGTTACAATGTATGTATATATGGACGTGTGTGTGTGTGTGTTTATGTATTTGTGCATGCCTGTTTGCTTGTGTGCCTGTGCATATGTGTGCTTGCTCATACTGGCCTCACTGAGGATATTAAATCTGCAGATGTGTATGCCCTGGGGGGTCATGGGGGCCCCGATGTAAGGTCATGGCTCGTTCCTTCAGAGGGTCTGGTTGGGCGTGGGTTCACCCTCTCCCGCCCTGCTTGCCTGCTTCCATCTCCCTTCGCCTACTCACTCGCCAACAACATGCCCTCATCCTATATTCAGGACCATTGGCACCCACTCGACCACGCTCAACGCCTACACCTATGCTCGCCCTACAGCTGGTAGATGGGCGGCCTCAGCTGTTACTTGAGGGTGATGCTGGTTCTCTCAAGGTTGAGGTCAACTCCACCCTTCATGATGGTCATTGGCACACACTACACATCAGCCTCGATGCTCAAGTGAGTCGGGTCAAAATCAGGTGGATCAGTTCAGTAACACAGATAGCTTTGTTCGGTACTAGATAAATTTTTTCAAAATCAGATGTATGCTCAGTACCGAGTGGGTGTTTAACACCAGCTGAGTCTGTCCATCCCATTATGGATATACTCATTTTGGTGTGTGTTTTTGATGTGGTGTATCCTTTCAAAAGTAAAAAAATTTCCTAATGTGAAGTAGGTCATTTCAACATCAGAATTCTGTTCAAAAACAAGGTCTTTTCAACATCAGAGTTCTGTTCAATGCCATGTTCTTTTCACTGTGATATACCTTTTTCATTCCTCCTTTGATGAACTCTTCTTGAGTATATTTAGAACTTTTTTGATGTTCTTCACTGCTTTCGTAAGAGATCATACAAAGTTTTTCACTATGAAATGGACTTTACAGCACTTCCTGTTGTAGTTTTACTGCACAACATAGATATGTTATACAACTTTGGGTTTGATGATTGCTATCTCCAATTTAGATCAGTTTTCTTTTGTTTTCTGATTATGTTTCACAAACCATGCTCATTAAATATTCATTTTGATCACAGCTCTACAAAAAGTTTCATCTGAACCACTCCAGTGATAATCTGGTTTGATATCTCTGTGGTTTGAGCTTAAATTAATGGCTATTTACCCTTAGTCCATTTGCAATTGTAAATACTTAGCTCTTATTAGCCTTATTTTCCCAGTACTTGACAAATTTGGCTTCTTGCCACCTACCATTCTTGGCTATGTATTTGATTTCATTTGATGTCCTTTCATTTGCCTCATAAATATTTAATTTTTCATTGTACCTTTGATATATCTGTTGTGTTTACTTCATGATAGTCTTTGTATGGGCGCATTTCCTGCCTCTATACTATGTGGCTGCTGTACACGATTCTGAAAGTATTATTTTTGTTAATCTTCCTCTTTTACCCTTAATCCTCACCACCAAATATCTCTCATGTCTGTTTGCCTTTAGTAGTTTTCATATCATTGTTCCTTCATTTTCTGTCCTTCCATCTTCTGATTGGATATGGTTCTCATCCAGTCCTAATGCTATCTCAGACTTAAATCTTTCCATCTCTCTTTTAACAAATTCATAGATGCATTTTTGTAAGTGAAATAGGGGGATGGACAGACCACCACTTGCATATGGCATTGGTTATCCACCAGGACATCATGATGATGGTGGACCTTTGTGGGCTTGGCTGGGAGGACCATACCTTGGATAATACCCACTGTTTGTCACGGGCAAGATGGAAAGCAGCAAGGGGTGTGGGGGCATGGCTAGGGTCAGGTCCCCTCCAGGTAGGTGGGCTGGCACACACACCACCACACCCAGGTGATCACGGCTGGGAGGAGGCACCCACACCACAACACCTGCATGGATGCATCTCACATCTCACTGTCAATACTAAGGTGAGAATATCAACATTAAGCTCTTGTATAACATGTAAGGTATTATTCTTAACATATGACAGTGTGCTGTAACCTCTGATTCATGAATATTGGTTTTAAAAAATATTATTAACATAGGCATTATCCATTAGGTAATGTAAATAAGCCTTGTGTACAGTAACCTATGCTACGATTGCTAACTGATTTATACCACTGAAGGACATCAACTGTAATGTATCACACATTGGCTTATCAAATCGTGACACTTGGAACTGTGAAATATGACTTGGATGAAGTGTTATTTATTATTCAAAAGAAAACAAGAAAGCCGAAGTATAAGACAGAATCTGCAATATATCAGACATGGCATTTGAAAGGGTGAAGTGAAACATTAACTGTTGTACAGCCTTGTTGCAGGTTGTGGATCTGGGAGAGCCAGCCTACAGCCAGGGTAGTACAGGTAGCTGCCACCCTCAAGACACAGCCTGCTTTGGTGGCCTTAGTGGTTGTGGACTGCATGGACATTGTGTAGGTGGATTAGTACAACCACATTGTGAGTGTGGACCAGGATGGGCAGGGCCTGGCTGTGCCATGCGTACTGTGCCTGCCTCTCTAGGCAAATCATCTTTCATGAAGGTGGCATTGTCATTTACTCCAGCACCACATGTTTTGAGTGTGCAGCTGAGACTTAGGACCCGTGGAGCTCGCCATGGACTGCTACTGCACTTAGCTGCCCACCACCATGCTGCAGCCTTCACCCTACATGTTAGTTAGTCTTTACCCAAAGTATGTGTAGATGTTAAGCATTAACTTATGAGTTTTACTGTATGTTCTGTTGTAGTGACATAGAATAGCATTGCAGTTGTAAAGTTGTACGCAGTTATTACCTGTAATACCATTTATGTGTATCTATGAAACAGCTGCAAGCAGGAGTGGCATGTGCATCAGTCTCTGGGGCAGGATGGACCGCCCAGATGGTCTGTGTTGAGAGCTACCCACTGGGTGATGGCAGATGGCACACCATCACAGCTGAGCGGCATGGCCATAACCTAGTCATCAGTGTTGATGATGGTGATGATTGGCGGAAAAATGAGTCCCTTTTGTCCCTGGAAACCACTGGTGAAGAGAGGCATGATAGAGGCCCACCCACGCCCCTGGAGATAGACAAACATGATGGCGTAACAGTGGGAGGCCTGCCTGAGTTTGTAGGAGTCAGGCTTGTTACAGTTCATGATGACCTCCAAGATAGTAAGTACCCCATCTGGTGAACCTGCCAAGGGGCCTTTCAGACTAATATATTTTGTATTTTCTTTTCTTCTGTCTAGTTTTCTTCTTCCTTCTTTCACTTGTGTGTTTGTAATTACCTTTATATGATCATATACATAAACAGTCAAAGGATTTAGTGGGACTTCATCTCTTAAGCTTACTGTACTATCAGGCAGGTTTTTGAACTGTATTGTTTGCATTCACAGTTTTTTTCTTAGGTAGTTCCAGTCACTCATCATATCCCCAGTTATTATTGTTTAACTGCTCCTCCTACTGTGTGACTTTTCTTACTGAGGTTTAGCTATGACCTTTCATTATCCTCATACTGCAAAGCAAAGGTACAATTTAGTTAACCCCCATCTGTTAATGCATGGGTCCATGAGGTTATATCATGAATGAAAAGTCACCCTAAGTGAGGTTGTATTATTGTCAGGAGACAAAAGGGAATACAATCTCATCAAGGAACTTTTTACTCCAAAAAAATCAGTCATTTTCTTGCTACTGATTGTCAAGAAGCCTTAAAGTTGCAGGAGTTCATACATTATATATATATATATATATATATATATATACACTACCCCACTGATCACAGGAAATGGCGAATATGTATAAAAAGATAATTACTGTGTAATTATGAAAAACTCTGATGTGTAGGACCGGTGATGATGAAGATAGATGAGTTTTGCCATATAGCCAGACTTGACTTCTTTTGATTCCAACTTTATTGTAAAATTTTTAAACTCTTAAACTCTTCTTTTCTGCCTTACCCTGTGAAATAATATTTTTCTTCTCTTTCTACCATTAGCCTGCCTGGATGACTTGCGAGTGTCAGGTCGGCCCCTACCACTGTCACCAGCAGTTAACGGCACCAGCTGGGGTCAAGTGACCACATTAGAAGGGATGGAAGAGGGCTGTTACTCTACCAGCAGCTGTAGCAATACCAATTGCACTGCTCCTCTCTCCTGCCACACCAACTGGGACCAGCCCATCTGCAGGTCAGTGTCACATACTGTGGTTAGGACCATTCCACCATGAAATCAATGCTTCACTACTATTTTGTTCCATATCACGTCTTATGCCATTTCATGCTGGGTCTCTGGTATGCTATCTGCCAATCATCATGGTAATTACCAATTTGTAGAGTATGAGGATGGAGTTTACACTTCCATAACCCTATGTTTTGAACTTTCTTTACTATCATACAACTTTTTATACCTCTGTGTATTAGAGGCACTGTTTCATCGCTTCTTGCATTCATTGTTAAAACTAATTCTAGTAGTAGTCAGTATGTATGACATTTGTTAGGAACCTTTACAAACACTGAACTAGTTGCCCTCTGCCTATGATCTGTTAAGGGTGAGGTATTAAAGGCTAAGAAGCAGCATTGGAGTTCACTTATGATGGAGACTATTGCCATGGCCACCCCTTGAGGGAGTTCCAGGGGGAAACAGGCATCATAGATATAGATAGGTAGATAAGAAAGATTGTGTTTGTGAACAGAATTTCACATGTAGGTGGGGCTGACAGAAAAGACAGCCACCTGGGTCAGAATTGTAACTTGATGAAGTGCTGGATCACCGCACAGCCATCACTAACCCTCCCAATACCTAGGTATGTAGTACCGGTACTATACCTGCATGGTTGGTGGCTATGTACCAACTACTACCCAAAGCACCTGGTAGCATATGAACAAAGCAAGAGACTGAGTGATGCTCCTTACCTCTGGCAGTGGTGGAGACTGAAACTACCCTGAAATAAATGTCATCCTTCATCAAGAGAGCTGCACATTGTGACAAGTGCTTATAAAACAAGATCTGAAGTGCCCTAAGTTATCTACATAAAGTAGGCAGGTAGATATATGCTCTGTTCCACTCCCTGAGTACAAAAAGTCTCATCTGGCATTTATTTGATAAATTTATGGAACTGTTTTGAATTTTCAAAGTTTCTCTGTTCCTCCATAGTCTCTTCTCATTACTAACAGTCACGTATCTTTCATGTGCTGGTTGGGTGATTTGCTGCCTACCTTTCCCCACCTTTTTATTTCAATTTTGTTAGACATAAAGGAAGTATTGCATCATGTTGGTACAGGAAATGTTGCAGTACTCACTTTCACCCTTATATGATGGTATTAGCTGCAGTATCCATCTACATAAGTGCATTGAAAAATTTGAAAAGATTCCTATATGGAAGGATAAATTAGCATGCAAAAGTAAGATAAAATACTCCTGATTATACAAACACGTTTGTGTTGGCCAGGTACATTTGCGGGTGAGGGGACAGTTTTGTTCACATGTCTGACAGCCCTAAGACATCAAGTTGTTTGTTCCTTTCTCTTGAATTTGGCATCACACTGTTCTTACTTCATACACTGACAAGCATAGATGGTAAATAACATGATTTACAAATATTACACTTACTAAAAATAAGAGTAATGATGTTGGGGTGGCTGGTATGTTTAGGGAGGATAGTGATGTTTGTTTCTTTCTCTTGAACTTGCTTTCCCACACAACTCTTACTTCTCTTACAGACACAGTATTGATGGTGGATTCAATTCATGTATTTAGAAATATTACACTTACTATGATCAGTTAGAAAGATACTGAGCAGAGGCTTCAAGTCTCTATGGTAAAGTCTGTATGCAGACGTATTAAAGATCCTGGTGCATTTGCTCTAAAGTCGTGGAGTATCTGCTCTCCAATTCACCACTTATCAAGATGACTCTAGAAAGAGTCCAGGGATGGAGCCTCAGTCACTGATTTTTATAGATTATTACACAGTATTGCTACCCTGACACTGAAGAAGTTTCCTTTAAGATGCCTACTCCACTGTTGGTGAAATAACTTTATATTTTGGCTTAATTTCCCACTACCTTGGAACATAATGCTGCATTTCTGAAATACAAGGATTATTTTTGTCATATATACTTATGATCATGTGCCCTCTCACTCTTCTGCATGCTTGCATTGATAAGTTGTTTCTTTATTCATTACATATCCAGCTGTGGGCCAGGTCGCCAGCTAGTGGGTCACACCTGTGAAGATGTGAATGAATGTCTGTGGGAACCCTGTCTACATGGAGGTTCCTGTTATGACCTACGCCCTGGGTACTTATGTATGTGTGGTCCAGACCACATAGGCGACAACTGTCAATGGACCAAATTGGCCCCTGTGAGCCACTCGTTCACAGCCCCAGCAGCCATAGCAGCCATCACTCTTTCTGTCCTCATCCTTGGTAGGTATTGTTTTTCCTTAAGAATCTTTAACATAACCTAATGGTGAATGTCATGATGCAGGACATATGTTGATAACAATAAATAGCAAATGAATTGATACTTTTTTCTGTCACTGTCAGTGGTGCTTGGAGTGGTTCTCTCCATACGCTTCCACCGCTTGCGTGTGACGCGGGCATTGGGTGTTGGTGTGCAGACGGACGGGGAGAAAGGAAAAATGGTAAGCATGAAGGGTACAACAGATGAGGAAAGGAAAACTTCAACACAGGAGGATACTCAACATGACACCTTCTTGGAATTGCTCAAACTCAAGTTGCCGCATGACCAATCAGAAGTGCAGAGGAAAGGTACAGGAATACTGACTGTTTCTATTTTATAGTATGCATCGTGACAAAGTCTCCCATTCCATTTGCTATATCATATTGTATGGTATGGCTCATTGTGCTGAGCCACTTTTGTAGCTGGATGTGGTCCAGTCTACCAAAGCACATTCATTGCTCTAAACCTTAGCACCCTCATTTGAATCCCAGCTGATGTATGAGTCCACTTCTTATACACAATCCACAGACATTGTTAGGAACCTTAACAACATGGCTGGAAAAGAGTATCATGCATGATAGGTAATGACCTATCATGCATGCAGAAATAGAGGATCCACACTACCAGCTAGCCAGGGCCCACTTGTAGCAATTGAACACTCTTCCACTTCAATGGAGAGGAAGGAAAAATTCTTTTTAGAGTATTCAATGATATACATTACAAAGACATTCTGTAAGATATTTCCACACAGGAATGCACAAAGCAAACCTTGCTCAGTTTGAAAGGGTTAAAGCAGTTGCTTGGTGAGAAATTTCCAACTGATTGACACAAGAGAATGTTGGAGCTGGAATATTCCTGCCCATTTTGCTATTCTGTAAGGTTTGAGCTAAAGACTCCAGTACAGTAAATTGATCCCTCGGAATGGATCATTTGGCATCAAATGAAAGTGACATGCCTGTAACTGCTTTGAACAAGATAGACAGATTTGTACAGGTGAGAGCAATGCAAGGCATAAAGGATGAATATCAAGAAAAGCCCTGTAACAAATTTTTATGATAAAAGTTATAATAAGTACAAGTTGAACAATGCAAGAGGCATAAAAGATGAATTTCAAGAAAAGCCCTCTATGATAGCTTTAGACTAATTTTGTGACATGTTGCATTATACAACATTTATTGCCCTACAGTGTTGCATCAGTAATGTTAATCTCATCCAGCTCTGCATTTGTTTTTACAACCATTTTAAAGCTTTTTCATCTGTAAAACCATCTCATGCCTTTAGAAATGTGAGTTAAAAAGACCCAGCAAGTGATGGCTGAGCCTCTACTAAGAAAAGTAAAGTTACGTTGTTAATCTAGAAATGGAATTAGATGTTTCATGGTGTTTTGATGCTGGACAATGTGGAGTTGATAATGCCAGAATACTTGTGTGAGACCTTACCTCATTAAGAATAATTTCTGTTAATGCAAACTACGAGTATGAAGACTGTGTTCAGAGTTAACAATATTAGGTTCTACCAAATTATAATATTGAACAGCTTACAGAGTTTTGTGCTAAAAAGGACTTGTGATTGGTAATACCTAGATTAAAAAAAGGGTGCATTGGCAAGTACAGGCTTGAAAAAGAGCCTCATATGCATAGGGACCAAGAGAGAGGATGAAGAGTGGCATTAGGTGAGAGTAAACAAAACGAGGAGAGTGGATGAGGCACGGAAGGTATTGAGTGAAGCATTGCTTACATTTGCTGGTAAATTTTGTGGCATGTGGAAGATGGGATATTGACATTTGAGAAAGGGCAATAAGTGGTGGGATGGGAAAGTTAAGTTGTTCACAAAAAAGAAGAAAGGTGAATGAGTTATACCTGCAGAGTGCAAGTGACTGCCTTGGGAGGTTGAGGAAGGTACTGGGGCTGAAAGAAGGCAAATGAGAGTTGGGGTGAAAATATTGGCAAACTTCTGGAAATATACAAAAATTTCTTGGAAGGAGGTGAATAATTTGAGGAAAACAAGAGAACAAATGGGAACATAATTGAAGGAAGCATTTGGACATGTGATAGAGAGGGGCAGGGCATATTTTGAAGACCTGGTAAATATGTTAGATGTGGGGTGGGGACATAGAAATTTGTGGTTAAAGAGAGAAGTGGTGAATGGTTTATTGAAAAGCAAAGATTTGGTGAAAACCTGGCTTAAGGTGAGTTTGAAATAGCAGCTGGAGTGTATGAGGTTGCAGTAGAATTTCTCATGAAAGGGGTTAACAATGTTGTTGATTGGTTAATTTTGATTGTATAATTGTCTCGAGGTGTGGTGCCTATGGTCCCTACCACTGGAAGCTGCAGGAGCCCCATGATAGGGTCCCAGGTTTATGTAACTGGTGAACTTCTGATTCTTACTAATCATCCAAAAGCTGCTAGTTATAAGCAGCCTTCTTTTATTTGACATTTAGGTTAAATTCAATCTGCTATGTATCTAAGTACAGCAGGAGCCTATATTTTATAATGTTAGCTGAGAGGGCATGGATAACTGAAGCCCAATTCAAGGGCATCTCATTTCTGACATATATGTATATATACTGTAGTCAAAGCCAGTTACCCATTTTATAGACCAACCTGGGGGCGGATGAATAGTTAGGTTGACTGTGGACTGGCTATTGCAACCTGGATTTGAGATTATATGCTTAAACTTGGGCAGCCCATGAATGCATTACTTTTAAGAACACTAAGTGCTACTCAGAGGTCTAGTTATTTCTGTAGGTTTTCACAATTATGTATTATATTAGTCTTTGGGCCTGTTAACTGTGCCGCCTCAGTTTAGAAAAATAAAATCAGCATCATCTACAAACAAATTTAAACATCAGTTCAAAGTAAGAATACTTATGTTATTTTGTATAGTTACCATGGGTGAGAGAAGCAGAACTCTAAATAAGGGTTAGTCCTAAAGCTTGCTGTCATTAATCCTACTGTGCAGCATCCATAGCTTAGTAAATCATTCAGGAGCTTTCTTAAATATTACAAAATGACAGAACATCCATGAAATATTTGTGAACACATATAGCAGTTATAATCTCCTGGACTGTATATTACAAGAAGAGCTTTATTAGATTGGAATTGGCCTACATTCCAAAACAAGGATTGTCTTTCCAGTTAATTCTTGTATAAGGCTAAACATAGTGAGCAAGTAATAAGTAGGTTAAACTAATCATTTCTTAATATTATTACAAAAATATTTCATAATCGCCTTCTTATGGTGCTCCTTTGTTTACCTGAGACATGATGAAAATTCATGTCGGCATGAGGAGTCAGATATGCTCTTACTTAAAGAAAGATTATTACCATTAGAAAAGTGTGATCATCTGAAAAGAAAAACAAAGTGGGTGCAGACAAAACAATTCTGCTTGGTTAATAAATTTATGGTGTTAATCTGAAACATGAATGACATGATGTTTTGTCTAAAGTGCTTTCATCAGCATTCGTTTTAGTAACATCTTGGTAATCTCATGATGACCTAATTTATGCAGTAGCTAAGTCTCTACTTTATCTGGCACTTCAATTTTAAATTAAATTCAGGAAGAAATGCATATTTCATTTTCTTCAGTATAAGGATGTTGTTTACTATTGTAGTATTGATGTGATTTCAATTTGTGCATAATTAAAAAAATTAGAATTTTTAATTCATCTTATGGTGAAAGAAATTCAGCCTCACCAAAGGAGTTTTATAACAGGAGTTATAAAAGTACTTTAATTGACGGAATATTAGATTTCAGACTAGTTCAGTGTTATCGGGAAAAATGTACTACTAACATGTCAGCTATTCCTATTTGAGAATTGGCACAATATTTTCATAAAATAGATATACAAGAAACCATATTCCACTACAATTTTTTTTATTGTTTAAGGATTATATCAATTGTTTTTCTGTGAAATGGTAGTCACCACACTTCCAGCTAACATAATTAACAGCATGTGTATTTTACAGGTTCTGCCAGTGAACAGTGTGAGATGGGTGAAGCAAGCATTGAGCCAAGTATGGTAAAAGAAACTGAGTTGACTACAGAAACACTTATGCTACCAGGAGAGGACCTCAGGGCATATGCATATGAGGGTGATGGCTCGTCCTCAGGATCCCTCACCTCCACCATATCTGGTAAGTGGAATGCAAATAGCAAGGGGTTTGATAGGAGATAGCTACATATACAGTAGATTCCTGAGGAAGGTTGATGCACTATGGTCTAGAGAACTTGAAAACTTCAGCCATATTTCATTTTCTGTTATTTATGGGCTGAAGGGGGGGGCTGCTTAATACCTTGGAGATTTGAAAGTACATTATGGTCAGACAAAGGGATTTTGTTGGGAAACTATACAGTATGAACAAAACTCAGGAAGGAGAAAAGTATTATGCACTTTAGAAAAAGGTTTCAAATTATTTTAGTGTCATCACAATGTTTTTAGATGAAAGTGGGGAATGATTTAGACAAATAAATGATAATTCAGTTTTTTTTCTTTCCCTCTGTCAGTAATTACTAAAAATGCCATTCTATTTCTCTTCCCTGTTCACTCCAGTTCTCTCTCTCCCCCAGGCACATATCACACCCTCCTGCATCGATAGGCCCTGATAGACCCTTAATCTCTCCACTACTGACGAACATATCTTCTTCATTAGTCTTTGCTCATTCTTTCTATCTGTATGTCCCACCATTTCAGTACACCCATCACAGCTGTCTCAACTATACTTCCTTTACTACTACATCTCTCTCTCACAGTGTCATTCCTTACTCAGGCAACCCTCATCACACTAAATACTATCCTCAGGCATTTCATATTGAACACATGCAACCTGTTTCATACTTTACATTTAGGGTCCATGACTCGCATCCATATAGAACTAACATACATGCTCATCTTTCCTAGCACCATCAGTGACCTCTCTTTCCACAAACTCCTCATTGCGCACAGGATCTTTACCCTCTCATCCACCTGGCTCATTTCAACTCCTATGGTTTCATTCACTGCCTGTCCTCTCCTAGGTACCTAAAATATCCCACATCCTTATTGTTTTCCATTCAAACACACTCAGACCAAACTGACTCTATCCCCTACTAAACTCCTTTTACACATACTCCCAAAGTTGGACACCAGCTTCTCGATCAGATCTGCCACTAGAGCTGTGTCATTTGAAAAGAGCAACCGACTCACCTCCCAGGCCCAACTCCTCCACCATCAGACTGCATACCAGATCTTTTCCCCCGGAACACTTGCATTTACTTCCCTCACCACCCAATTCATAGACATATTAAACAGCCACCTTCAGCTGGAACCACTCACCCTCTTCCCTTTCTATGTGCACATACACCATGTCTCAATAAAAACTGTTTCTAATAGCTTTCCTTCCACATGATATATTTACAGCACTTTCCACAAGGCATCTTGACCAACCTTATGTGCTTTCTTCAGATCCATAAATGCCGCATTGAAATCCCTCTCTTTCCCCAGGTATTTCTCCCACAGATTCTTCAAACCTGGTTCATGCATCCTCCTAAAGCTACACTGATCCTTCCTGGTCTGATGATCTCTGCATACTACCACTTTCTCAGTCATCACTCTCCCATACAATACACCAGGTGTATTCAATAGTCTTATACACTTGTAATTGAGCATTCGCTTTTGTTCCTCTTGCCTTTAATACTCAGGCACCTCCCCTTGAGACATACAAAAGTGTATAGAGAAAATCCTAATAAGCCAGTCAACAGCATATCACTCTCTTATGTTAGAAATCCAGCTATAATCCTACTCAATCTAGCAACTTTGTCACACCTCATCTCATGCAAGGCTTTCATAACTTCTTTTCTTTTTACATTAACTCTCTCATTTCACATACTTCTACAACCCAGAAACCTCACACCTCACATCTGCCACCCTGTTGTCTAACACATTCAGCAGTCCTTCAAAATACTCCGTCTCTTTACCCCTTACCACTTCCCCATCTGCTGCCTTTTCTGATGCTACCCTATGTTCTTTTTTTTTTTCACACCATTCATTCCCATCCAAAAAAATATTCTTATTTTCCCTGAAGTTTGCCAATACCCTCTCTTACCATCTCTTATTTTCTTTTATCTGCCCATGCATCTTTCTCTTGACCTGCTGCTTTCACAAACTTTCCTTCTTGCAGGTATCACCCATGCAACTCTCTTTTCTCTCACCTTAATTCCTCATCCTTCCACTCGCTACCCTTTCTCACAAGTCCACATCCCCACCCACATGCCACATTTCACTAGTACATGTAGGCAGTATTTCCCTTAAATACCTTTTCCAAGCCCACTTTCCTAGTTTCATATACTCTCTCATGCCACTTTTTGCACGTTCTCTTCTGGTATCCAAGCACACTCATTTTTCACTCCTTTTTCAGCACTTATCATTTCTTCTTCCTAAGGCCACTTCAAATTTTCAAGTCACATCCACCAAGAAGTGATCAGACATCCCACCAGCTGCCTCTGTCAGCAAATTATGTCCAACAGTCTCTCCTCTGCATATATGTCATTTAGAACAGAAAACAGTAATACATCACCTATCCTTTTTTCAAACTGGATATTCCCAATCACCAGTCCTTTTAAGCACAGAATTCAACAAAATGCTCACTCATTTCATTTACACTGGGTACCTCATGTCCTCTAATCAACCACAATTGCATTCAAATCTTCCAACATACTCTAACCCTTGCATCAGAATTGCTGACACACACTCACTGAGCACATCCCACAACTCTCAGCTCTTTTCTTCATTCCTCTATTTATCAGGTGCATAAGCACTAGATATCAGTTGTTTCTTGTAATCCATTTTCATTCTAACCTACAGCAGTCTGGAACTCACTTCCTGTCATTCTTTAACATATTCACACAACTCACCCTTCTACAGAAGTGCCACTCTTTCCTTTGCTTTCACCCTTACAATAACCTTGGACATTCTCAAACCTTATCCTTGAGCTTAGTTTCATTCTGAACAAGAACATCTTGGTTCCTATCCCAAACATACTGTTTCCCCTTTCTCCTTCTAGTTACATCCAAACATATTCAGGCACTCCAGCCAGAACCCTTGAGGAGGATGAGCACTCCTTACTTGACTCCGAGTGCAAAACTGAAGTAAATAGTATGTTTACACATTTTCTCTGCTTACATCTTTTGTGATGATAGTTAATATGAGACAACCAATGCATGATAGACTTTTTTTTTCCACAGGTTTGCGTGCTGAACTGGACAAAGAGGAAGGCATTAAACCTTTGGTTCCAGAATTCTTAGAAGTGATTGATCTCTTAAAGAACCTGCCTGAGGCAGCCAGAAATTCATTGTTACATACTAAATCAAGTGACAAGACAGTGCTTGCAGAAAAGAAAGAGTCATTTAGCAACATCAGTGAGACTGAGCATTCCATACTTGTTTCCACCAGTACACCAGTTCACAAGATACATGATGGAGACAAATTGCCCATGAGCTCATGACGAAAGCTTTTGCCCGAGTGAGAGACCCTCAAGAAACTCAAATTGTTACAGTGTGGAAATATATATCTTTATCGAAAAATCCACAATCATTTTCATAAGATGCAATGTAGAATTCTGTGTTCACAGCCTCTGATATATTAGTATTTTCTAATGAAAAACAACACCATGATGGAATGAAATATGTGTATGTCTGGCATCCATCATCTAGATCATTACTCTCACCATTAACATTTTGCTTTTTGGTGAGACTAATTTTGTTATATCCATATACTTAGTTGTTTTATACATTTATAGGTTAACTATATTAAAGGTTTTTAATACAAGTGTATCATTACCTAACAGTGTCACAGGTAAGTTTCCCATCAGCATGATAACAGATCCACTACTATAACGTCATCATGGCATATGCGGCATGAGAAGAAAAAATTAAATTGAAGGGAGAAAGTGAAATTTTTTTTTTTTTTTTTTGCTGTCTCCCATGTTAGCGAGGTAGCGCAAGGAAACAGACGAAAGAATGGCCC
>JAUTXX010032741.1:0-18327 GCA_032273605.1 Panulirus laevicauda
CTGGTGAACAGGGCCTGACCTGGTGTTACTGGTCCTGGTGAACAGGGCCTGACCTGGTGTTACTGGTCCTGGTGAACTGGACCTGACCTGGTGTTACTGGTCCTGGTGAACAGGGCCTGACCTGGTGAGCAGAACAGGACTTTTAATAACCAAGAAACATTATAACGACCGTTCAGTCTAAAACTGTAAGGGTTCAGAAAATTCATCGAGATAAAAAGAAAAAATTCCCCATAATTAATTAGTCAAGTCAAGCAGTAACCTCCGGTGGGAGTTCTCTGGGTCGACTTCATTCCGCTCCCCTGGAAACTGGAACACAGTGTTTACCAGTCAGTCTTCGCCCCTGTCTTCTGGCCTATATTTGCAAATTGGTTTCCCGGACATACGAATGGATAGTAATTAACAGGTCTGACGTCGTCATCTGTTGTGATTGGAGGTAGAACATTCAATCATTTTTGTGTTTCAGAGTCAAATCCTTTTCAACAGACGAACGACAGCAAGCCAAGTGTTTAGTTTGTTATAACCCGAAGATATGAAGGTTATATTGTACTACTGAAGATGACCATTACACTGAAGCAGAGGTTGTACTGTACTACTGAAGAAGACCGTTACACAGAAGGTGAGGTTGTACTGTACTACTAAAGATGACCGTTACACTACACTGTACTAAGACATCAAACCAATCTACATCTCTGTACACCAACCGCTGGATGAGGACAGGTGGACAATGTAAATTTACTTGGCTATTGTACGAATAGTGAACATGTCTCGAAACTAATCACTGACGTTTTAATGAGAGATGCAGTAAAATGCAAAGCAAAAAACTTACTGTTTATTTAGTAAGTCTTCATAGATATTAAAATGTATTAATCATGCAGACGGAGGCGTTGAAAGCGAAGACGTTGAAGTGACCACAGCGGCCCAGGTGGTTCCTGCTGGTGTAGGGAGGGAGACCCCCGGCCGTGCCCGAGCAGGGCGTCTCCTGTGGGAGGAAGAGGCTCTCACTCACACTTGGCCCATCTGTTAGCCATGACGACTGCCCTCCAGCTATACAGAGTTACACACCAATACATGATGAATAATAAACATATAACTCATTTATCCTAAGTTTTTCATATAACTCCCTCGTTTAGTTAACTACCATAAAGAAGAAATGTCGTAATTTTGCAATGTAAGAATTGATTACATGTTTGTTATGAACCTAATTCCGGATGAAACTGATACTTCGGTATACTGAGAGTGGCAATGTTCAGAACCAGATATGATCACTGCTGATCATACCATAGATACTAGAAGAGTTAATATAGGTCATCCATACGACAAGCAACAAGATATGCGGCCAAATCATCAGCATTAAGTGTCTCACCGTTACGTAAACAGAAGTGAGTACCTGGGTGATGTCTGCCTCCCAGCCACCGTCCGCGTGGGTCAGGAAAGCCTTCACCTCAAACCATCCCGCCTTCGTCTGGGAGCAGTCCAGGTTCACGTCTGCCATCCAGTAGTGGTCACCGAACCTGACGACCAGAGGGACAAGGTAAAGTGAAGCGGATCCTCAACACAGCCTCTGAAGAGGTAAACAATGTAAGTAATGTATGTTATTGCTGTTGACGTCAGGCATTATTAATGAGTCATATTCCAGACCTATGCTGAGGAACAGCAGTACGTAATGCCATGACAAATGAAGGTACGATAATAACAATCCGAAAGATTTTACACCATCAGCAGAGAACCAAATGTACTCTAATACATGAAAAAAGACATAACTAAAGTCAAAACGGGAGTTCCAATGTTAGTGAGATGATCACGACCATTATGAAGAAAACAACACAAGACTCATCCTCAACTGACGCTGGTCAACTAACGTGTTCAGTTCCTGATACCCTGGACTACTGGAGTGGTTTGAGGTCCAGACCATGGCTGTGCCAGAGGCGGGCTGATCCCGGTAAGTGCCCTGGCCCACTTGGCCGCCCATCCAGTCCAGGCGGGTGTCGCCCAACCTCCACGAATCGTACTTGGCGTAGTGGCTGGTCGCACCCAGGGGGTTGGTCGTCATATCGATGGCACAAGGAACCGCCTCAGTGTGCTCGAGGCAGCCTGGAAGTGGTGAAGATCCTGGTCAGATGCTCCGTGCGTCAAAGATCTTAGTAACAACATAAATAATGTTTGTCATCAATAAACAGAAAGTAATCTTCGTATCTATATAGAACGACCGAACAGTGACATCATACAGGGCAAATATGGAGTTAGTCTGTGACAACAGAGATGAGTTACAACAGCGGTGATCTGATATTTCTCCTGGTGGTCTACGCTAACTATATACAAGAGACAAATTTCTGGTCACAACATTTCCAGCAGACTCCCTAACCACACGAGTTGTGGAGGTAACTGACCTGGTCGCCGGCCAACGTCGAGGCCTCCCCTGAGGAAGAGGTCTTGGCCCTCAGTGGTCTCCTTCCGTACGAAGATGACGGTGCGGTGGACACCCTCCGTGATGCTGGACGACGTTTGTCCTGCTGGTGTGGTCACTCCTTCTGTTGTGGGTTGGGTGCTCACTTCGTCTGGTGTTGTGGTTGTGGTAGCCATTCCACCTGTGGCATAAATGTCAAGAGTTAAGAACATAGTGTAATATTAAGAAGAAAAGTAACCATTTCTCCAATAGTGCCCAATTTACGTCTGTTTGAGAAGATACACAGGTTTTGATTACGGTATCTTCATAAACACCTTTTCCAGTTGTATCTACCTCACGTTCTCATTCCACTTCCACAACATCTACTGTTATTGTCCAAGTTCTTCTCACATTTATACCTCGTCCCCTTCATCACAGCAACACAGTATCATCCACCATCTAAATGGGTTCCTCTTCCACCAAATGTAACACAATCTGCCAAGCCTCATCCAGGAGGAAGACTGTCTTTAACAACTGTTGTAACGGTGTTGTTTATGGCAACACAACATCGCAGTTAAACCAGACAGGAAAACTACAGGAAGAACTACTCGACAACATCCCTGGCGGCGGTGTGGGACAAACCCTGAGTGGACAGTGTGTGGGGAACCCCTACAGTGCACCACCCACCAGGCTGCTGTGGTGATGGAGGCGTCCTGAACGGTTCCGAACAGTTACAGGCGACGCATATGGCGAGGACTGGCTGCTCCTCCTTGGTGCTGATCTCTGCTGTGCCGTCATCCTTGACCGTCACACTCATACAGGACACTACGTCCTCGTACGTCCCTGCCGGCAGACTCGTCTGGAACGTCTGGAAAAAATAGATGATTCTCGTCGTCTCCAGGATCATTAGTTCCTCACACTTATCAGTGAAGTCAAAGAGACAATCTCATACTTTTCCAAGGTGAATTTTTCCATATCCTAAAGTGAAACTTCTCATTTCCCAAAGTGAACCTTTCAATGTCTGTAAGTGAAACCTTCCATCCCCCACCAGTCAACCCTGACACATGCAAAAAGTTTCAGCCTTCCATTCCCCAGTGGTGCAGCCTCACACTAGCATGCGTTATCTTCACCGTGTTTTCACTGTTGTGCAGACATAACTAAATATTCACTTTATCAGTTTGTTCTCAGTGATCGTATTGATCGTGTTATGAATCGACGAATCTAAAACATAACTACGGAGATGGTGAACTTCGGTAAGGGTGTCGTCCTCTCCCTCAGTATAGTTAATGATGGGCAGTACCTTACCTACCTGAGACACTGTACCATACCTGATCCTCACCTGAGACACTGTGCCATACCTGATCCTCACCTGAGACACTGTACCATACCTGATCCTCACCTGGGACACTGTACCATACCTGATCTTCACCTGGGACACTGTACCATACCTGATCCTCACCTGGGACACTGTACCATACCTGATCCTCACCTGGGACACTGTACCGTTCTTGATCAAGAGGAAGAATCCCCTGCTACCCCTGGAGAAGGCCACCACGTTACCATCACTGTAGTAGTTGGTCCACCAGTCTGTTCCTACTACGGCGTTACGAAAGCGAACCTGTGAACCGACCAGCACGGGTGTGAGGTGCGGGTGTGTGAACACGGTTGATACAGACATGACAGACATAGTGCAAAAAGACATGACTGAGACAGAGATGACAGGTGTAGAGATGATAAAGATACTATCAAAAAAGATAGATAACTATGTATATAAAGGTATTCAGTACAGATATGATGGAGAAAGAGAGAAAGTCGAGATGGCTGAACATGACAGAGGAGGATGGCGAGCCACCTACCATTTTGTAGAGTGTGTTCCAGCGGTGTTCACACACCCAGCCTCCCTCACACTTGTGCTTCTCACTGATGACCACGTCTGCCGTCCTGCTGACACACAACACAAGTCACAACATCGCTTTCCCCAACGATGCATCTTGGCTAAAACGTCACAGATGTGTTACATACCAGAGTATTTACTGTTAACAACCTTATCATGTTTCTTTATGGCATGGTGTAGCTATGTCTTCTGGCTTGCTATACACACACACACACACACACACACACACACACGCACACACACACAGGAGGGTATCATTAAGGGGCTGAGTTACTAGGGAAGGTTAGAGGTCATAAATCTGTCCATGGTGAAAGAGAGAAAAGTAAAGGGTGACTATTACAACCTTTAAAGTTTACAGTGAAGACTAGTTCGACAGTTGTATGAATAGAACAACCAGCAGACATCAAAAAGAGCAAAAAACTTTTTTGAAAAGATGTAAATAAGTACTTTTATAGTATACGACTGGTGGGTGACTGGAATAAACAGAGTCAGGAAAATGTGAATGAAGACAGCATTCAGTTTACATTAACTCAAAAAACTGTACACGTGCAGAGATAATTCATGCATTGGGACCCCAGGAATGAAAAACTCCTTCCCCGTACCAAACAACAGGTAATTACACACACAGCAAAGTTACACTTTGACATCCAAATTAACGTAGCAAATAAACAGTATTCTATTTATTCTGAGACCATTATAGACTCATTTATACAGAAATAAACTAATACTACAAGTGTAATGACTGAGGCAAGTCCGTAAGCGTTTGAGCGCGACTACTAACGAGGGCCTTCCACCATGATATACTATTGTCTTCACACACACGATGTTATTCAACAGCTTAAACCTTCCCCGTTAACTGTTTTGAGCTTTTACTTTCAACTACGCGTTCTGTCCAGTAATGTCTTATCAAAGAGAGTCATTATAACCTAAACTATAAATGAATGAATTTCTTTCAAGATACATCTTAACAACAATAATGTCACAGTAGGGTCTTCCAATCTGCAAACACAAATTGCTTAAAAGTTGTCTGGAATCAGGTTGTTCTCTCTCCAGCCAACAACCTGTTCTATGCAGGTTCCTGGGACAGTTGCGTTACCTGCCGCTCTACATGGGCGCCCCGCTACCCAGCCACACACCTGACCACCCTCTCAAGTGTCAGGCTCCTGGGACTTGACTCACTTCCACCTGTGGTGCCTCAGGAGTGGGGCAGGTGTGTCGTTTGTACCTCCCATCAAGCCACACACTTACCTGTAGTCGTCCAGGTGTGGAGGTCCAGCGTTAGTGTCGCTGCCGAAGTCGTAGGAGGACATGATGCGGGTGAAACCGTACGGCTGTGCCAGGGTGAAGGCCACACCCAGCTGGTATTCCCTCGGCCATCTGTAGCTCAGCTGGTCTCCTGCAGGGGTAGGACTGCTGGTTATGGCGCACGAAGAAGGACTGGATGTTATGATACAAGGGGTATGGACTGCTGGCTATGGTGCACGGATACAGAAGGCTAACCTCCAGTTCTGTGCGAGACAGACCGGATCGAAGCCATGCCAGTATGGACGATGTTATATAATACTTGATTCATGGGTCAACGGAAGCAGCAGTTCCCACTCCCAAGGTTTTCACTTTACCAATAATGAACAAACAAAGACAATCCTACTTGCCTGGAGACATAGAAACTAAACCTTGTCTTGAATATTCTGTAGTTTATCAAATCAAAGATATCAGTGACCCTGTAACCCTCATCTACTCTTGCATCCCCTCCATCTGCTGCTCTCCTTTCCTCCTCCACACACACTCTCACCATGTCCTCTGTGTCCCCTCTGGGTGTCGTGGTTGTCGACGAAGACGAAAGCTTTGTCAGGGTCTGCCATGCCCCAGGCGGGGTCATAAACACCAACCAACTGGGCGGGGTCCTGGACGCCCCAGGCCACCTTCTGACAGTACCTGAAGTCCGTAATACGACGTGGAAGTAACCACAGGAGAAACATTTCAAGTCTATGCTCAACACATTTTCTTCATCACTGTCCACTTAAGAATGTGAGGAGAAGAACAAGGGAAACATGATAATCATCACAATCTGGCTATGTCATCTGATATCAATGCAGTGACGTCTGAGTCGAGATCCCAGGAACAGAGGCTAATAAGATACATTTATGTGATGTAACCTTCTGGATCAGACGAGCAACTCTAGACAAACTTAATCGCGAAATAAACTCGTGAACTATAACCAGAAACAACGACAATTGTAACAACAGAGACGATGAAAGACAGTAACTTTCACAGACAACATAATAATAACAACAACAATAATAATAATAATAATAATAATAATAATAATAATAGTAATAATAATAAAGATTATCATAAATCACAGAAGAAATGTACTTAAACCAGGCATTACACATAGGGGCTCAGCTGATGATCTACAAGGCTAATGCAGCTTTAACACACACAATGAAACAATAAACCACAGGACAGACCCAAGCCATAGTACTCCTGGACGGTGACGGCGCCGTCCTTCCTGTCTACAACCTCTTGGAAGAAGAAGGGTCGCGTGTTGTGTGGGAAGCCATGCGAGGTGTTGAGGTCACTGGTCGAGTCCATCATGAACCGCAAGTCCTGTAACCAAGAACATCTGCGTCAAGTTCTTCATAACACCAACCCTCCACATCGCTTCCGTCAACCATCAACTGTGACATTATTACCAACAGACACCCCCTTCCTCGCCTTGTGGTCTGTACCTTCGTAATACTCACCTGTACTTTCAAAATCTCTAACTACTTTATGACCACTTACTGACGTTGATATAACCATATGAAAATGTTAGGGCGACTCTCAAGCACATAATTCTGACTATATTACATGAATTAGTGAAGACTTTATGAAGACCAAGTTACGAGGCTATGATGATTGGTAAAGCGTCTGTGTGTTTGATGTGGTCCTATCTTCATCTTATCACAGGTTTGGTTTCGCTGAAATGCTTCATCTAGACTGATCCAGTCCACCTCGTTAACCAGCCTGATCCAGTCCACCTCGTTAACCAGCCTGATCCAATCCACCTCGTTAACCAGGCTGCCAATTGGAAAGTTCGATTTGAGATGCGTGATGAGATATATGGATCCGCATTTGTGTTCAGTTTTCTAAACTGCTCCATTTTACAAGAAGTTGTCTCAAGAATTCTGGTCCAAATCTGCAGTTACTGATCAGACAGTAGGAATGAGAGTTCTTCAACAATGGGATGGACGAGGTTATAATTTTCCCACCTGATCTAGTTGAGGTGACCAAAAACTGTTGTTCAAAAGACAGAAAACGGATGTTACGTGTGGTACAAATTGACCCCATCGCACAACCCGAGGTGAGGTCTGGTGAGCGACCGCCTAATCTGATCGACACCGAACTCAATATAGTAAAGCAGTTCACAAGACCTACACAACACTGGGAGAGACAGAGGCGTGTAGTAATGGGACCCGTAGTTCTCCGCCTGGGAACACCAGTTAAGGATCGAGAAAGCGGATCCTCCCAGTTGAGCAGAACAAGATTATAAAGCACAGCTGAGTGGTGAAACCATGGGTCATGAGATATATCCAGGTATTGGTGAAGATACGTTATCAACCAGTCTTTATGATCACGGTGACGAGAAAAATAAATGAAAACTGTCTGGTTCAAACTGAATATCCTACACACGTTACACACTTCTGGTCAGGAAATGAAGTTTGACCGCAAGGATACGCACACGGGAATCATTGGGACTGCTCTTCTGATAAAACTGAACACTTACTTCCATGGTGTTAACAAGGTTGACATCTGTGTTCAGTGTTGTCAACATACACAAACACCTGCCACATCGAGTTAAAAATGCGTAGTTCAGTTCCATCTGTAAACTTGAGTCGAGACTCACATGATAAGAGAAATAATCTCACCAGCGATGATCGTTTTTATCCAGCTCACCTTGCGATCGGAATTTTATGTTTCAACATACAAACATATAAACGCCCGGCTCGCCCCGCACCAAGGCTGAGATCCAAGACACAACACGTTACCTGTGGCCACATGTGTTTGGAGGCGTCCATCCTGAACCCGGCCACGCCCGCGTCCACCATCCTGCTGAGGTAGCGACCCACCTCCTGCCTCACGTGCTCTGAGGCCCCATACAGGTCACACAGTCCTTCCAGGTAGCAGTTCCGTACGTTCCTGGGGTCATTGTAGTTGGTCACAGAGCCTGTGTGGAGAACCATACCATTAATGAGGCAATGTGTAGAAAAAAAAGAAAGACTCAGTCAGTCTGTATATTGTTCATACTGACGTAAATACTCCAATATACCTACTTGGAAGGACGTGAGTAACTGCTGGAACACAACATGACAAGTAAGACGTCAGCAGCTCACCCATTACTAGTCTCATATTTTCCTTGTGTTATCCATAGCAATTCTAGTGTTTTATTCCTTGTATCATTCGTAGCATTTGCAGTGTTTCATACGTTCCTTACAAGAACCTTACCATCCTTCGAGGGGCACATCTCCCTGGGTGTGAAGTCCTGGGCAGTGTAGGGGACGCCGGGGAAGTCGCGTTCGGTTCCGTTAAATGTGGAGCCGGCCGACCCGACGCCCGCCCGCCCCACCGCCGCCATGTGGTTCACCACAACGTCGACAAAAATCCTGGAGGTAGAAACAAGAATCAAGCCCTGGGCCAACCCAACTGCCAGGACAGAGCGATAAGGCGTGGATTTCAATGTTCAAGATTATCTAAGTTTGAACGCAAGGTTACGCACACGGGAATCATTGGGACTGCTCTTCAGATAGAACTTAACATTTACTTCCATGTTGTTAACAAGGTTGACATCTGTGTTCAGTATTGTCAACATACACAAACACCTGTCACAGAGCGTTAAATATGCATCAGTTTGTCTCAAGACATTGAAACAAGAACACACACACACCTGACCCCAACAGCGTTGCAACGGTGGACCATATCAAAGAATTCTTCTTCCGTTCCAGAGCGGGACACCAACTTGTAGGAGACTGGCTGGTAGCGCTGCCACCACGGGTGAGGGTAGTCTGCCGTGATGATTGCGTGCTCATTGGGCGGCGACACCTGTCGGGAGGACTAAACATAACGATGACTGGGATAACGACAGCTACGTCAACTGAGAGCAGGAACCACACTGTATTCCTCTCAACTACTTTTCGTACACTCGTCTTCTTCTTCAGTAGTATAAAATGTCTCGCGAAAACATTGTGGAAACTTGTCGAGAACACTAAATTCCTGACTTCTGTCTTCAGTTTTCGTTGCCACATTTGAGTCCTTTTTTTTCTTTTGCTTAACTGGATTAGCCAAGGTGAACGTAACTAGGCTGAGGAACATCGAAAATTAACAGACGCGGGCAATTGTTACTTCTCTGAAATTAGTTACATGCATCTTTACGTCGCGAGATCCAGATGCCAAGACTCAGCCTCACAACCCTGATGTGCTACAAAAGGCCATTCTCAGCCTCCTGAACAAATTGTTTTGGATGCACCCATAGGAGCTGTAGTGTAAGCTAAAGGGCGGGTAAGGGGGTTAAGGTCCTGGGCACACTGAAAAGTGTGAGGTAGAGTCTGGGAGGACAAAGATGGGTATGTTTGATAGTACAGCAGTACCGACGGCGCTGTATGGATGGAAGCTGTGGGCCCTAAATACAAAGAAAACGGAAGAGGATGATTAAATGAAAGCTACTGGGACAATATGCGGTGTGAGGTGGCTTAATCGTGGAAGGCATAACAGAGGAAAACAGAGATGAATTACTGACTGTAGTATTTCAGACAGCTGAAGAGGTTGTGGACTGGACATATGTAGAGGATGAGGATGGAGCCAGACTAAGAGAAAATACATATAGGCGAAGGTAGCAAAGGGAGAGAGAGAGAGAGAGAGAGAGAGAGAGAGAGAGAGAGAGAGAGAGAGAGAGAGAGAGAGAAACTTTCACTTTCCTGGCGAGTGATGCTGCTTCACGTAGGAAATATTCATAGAGTTCCTCCACGACCATAAAACTTTAATACAGCAGGAGGTGCAATAACTACTGAAGACGGAGCACCATCCATGCAGTTGGAGAAATTACCAAAAATCGTAACTCATGAAGTTTTCTCACTTGAAAACTGGCTCTGGAAAATGGCTACCCATACGAATTTAGGGCCCTCCGTAACATTGGCTTGTGTTTAGAAAAATAGCTGATGAATACCGGTCTGTGTTATCTTCCGGTTTTTATCAGCCCAGTAATGAGGATTATAATGAGGGAAACTGTGGGATGTAAATACGTATAAATGGGTTTTGTTACATTCTATTATACATCATATTACGTCAGGTAACGCCAACGTGTTACAAAACATTAAATCCACACTTGTTGAGCCTTCTTATCATCTACCCACTGCAATGTACTGATTCTAAGAAATATATGCTATAAATATTACAACAAATAATCATAATGCTTTGAAGTATGTAAAGAAGATCTTCGACTTCGCCTTTGTATTTTAAGATCAGGTTTTTCTTCGTATTTAGTCTTTCGGTTTTAACAATTCATTTGTATACAACGCTATACTATCTAGTCTCTAGGTTTCATCTGTTATAGGAGTAATTTTGTTCATATATTTGTTGAAATAATGGAAATACATTTTCATGAAGTTACTCATTTCTGTTTGGTGAGGAACACGGCATACTTGTGGTCCCCTCGTTCGATTGTCTATCGTTGGCGTCTCTTGTGGGTGCAAACTTTCTTGGGCTCAGTGAACGTCTTGACACAAAGAAACAATCACCAACTTCTTTGAGGTCAGAGTTTGCACTGCCACCCAAAGTGTTTCCTTAGTACAAATCTGAATTAAAATAACTGCAAGTTATCTTCTTATGTGATAAATCGTAGACACTATATCAACATGATAAACTTTTAACTGGAGGGAAATCATCCTTCTAATATATAAAGGATAAGTCGCTTACAGGAACAACTGTTCTGTTGCCGTCTTTCAAACCAAAGAAAAAGGCTTTGCAAGTTTGTCACGTGATTCGCATGAAAAAGATCTAGGAGAGAATTTGAAGTAATTATTAAGCATAATGTATGAGACACCGCCACGTAACTAGGAATCTGCGGTTTGATTGCTTACGTTGGCTAAGATTTGCATGAGGTATATTTACGTTATATATGTACGTTAGGGTGAGTAAGATAGCCATTCTCCTAGAATCATAGGAATACAAGCGATCAAGCATACACTGCTGGCGAACTGCATAGGCTCATGGGTGGTGACCAATCTGCAAACCTGTCTGTTCTACTACCGTGCTCGTTAACGATCATTGAGTAGTTTCTTTGACATAACTGCACATGTCCTTACTGTAAGTGTCTTAAGGGCCAAGGCTCATTTCCCTACCCATCAGGTCAGTCAGTTGACCTTTGCCCTTGGCCACCCCATATGCCGGTTGGTTGACCACTTACTAACCTGGACACCGCAGAAGCCAGCTGGGGCCAGGAACCTCTGACATTCAAGGGCGATGTCGGTCCACTTCCACTCGAAGAGTTGGACGATGACAGTCTTGCCTCCACAGGCTGGGTTCTCGTAGCCCGCTTCCTCATCCCTCACGCCCAAACACACTCCCACCAACACTAACAACCTGAGGGACGAATCATAATTTACCACATGTGAAGGCATATATCCATATCACTGTTCAAAATTTACACAGTCATTAAGTTGCCTCTCTGTATGCAGTCACCTTAGATAACATACCTTATGATCAGACACTCTGTCATGATGACTACTGCCAGTGCCTGTCCTCACGTGCTGGGCTGCCAACACTGCAGATATCGTACCGTAGACAAGTTGCTATATTTGCTTAGCTTGACAATGCATGCATAGGATGTAATGGCTAATTGTGTAAGCAAATGCAAAAGAACCGATTGCCAATCAGTAAATAGAAATAATGAACATATGTTCTGAAAACTGATCGATGGTATTTTGATACGAAATATAAACCCATTACATAAGGGCAGCGTAGTATGCCATGCAACAGCATATGTCAGGCAGTCCAACCCGTACGAAAGCAAAGCAAGGACAGCGTACACAGTGAATGCGTGTAGTGTAACGTCTTAACGGAAGTATCTTGAACTACTACCTTATCTATCTGTTCAAATATTTCCCTCAACAAAGGTATTACTTTTTGTTACTCAACCCTTTCACTTCTTTATCGTTTTCTTTCATAGCCACATAATATTTCGTAAATAACAACTGACCTTTTGTATAACAGCAAGGGTCACATGGAATCATCTTTCTTTTTATAAGTTGCTAATATATGTATTAACCTAATGTCAGAATGAATAATGTTTGCTTTATGTTTATCCAAAGTCCTGTTTTAAAGCTTGAACAATCTATTATATCAATACAGGTGAAGTGAAAAAGTTACGAATCACGACTCCGCCAACGAAGACCACTTTACCGCTGAACTTGGCTTTAAATGCGAAGTTTGTCTGTAGTGTCCAATATGTAGCCTACTGAACTAAACGACTATCCAGGAAATATAGGAACCAAATACAGGTTGCATAAGTATTCTTCATGTGTTGCTAGTGAATTCCTTTTAAAAAATTGAGGGTTACAGGTAAACAACATTTTAACTTGCCATTTTGAATACATCTGTAATAATATAGTTCTTAGGTGCTTCTGTGGATAGGGGATGGATGCTTGTGTTGGGGGGGGGGGGGGGTGATTGCTTTTGTTTTGGGTGGGGGATATATAAATTTCCAGGACAACACTATCGATAAGTGAAGAGGACTTCAATACGGGTAGGTCACTAGGTCAACACTATGGATAGGTCACTAGATCAATCCCATAGGTAAATCACAAGGTCAACAATACGAGTAGTTTACCAGGTCAATACTAAGGGCAACCCAGTGGGTCAGCACAATGAATAGGTCACTAAGCCTACTTACAGTAAAGCCCACAAACAAAACCAAAGCAATTTCTGGTCGTCGTCAACACAGGGAAAGGTCATCAGTAAGTTCAGGTGCTGACATCATCTGACCTTAACACGTCCAAGACTTGAGGATGAGCGACGCAGGCAACCATGTCATGCTCTGCCCTAATGAAATGAGGAGGTAAACTATGTATCAAAAACTAGATGTTCAACTGTTAATGCATGACAGGGTATAGGAAAATTCACATCAGATATAATACGATATTATAACCTTTTGCATGACGTTAATAAATCTCTTCTGGAATCTTCCTTCTCTTTGACCTCTTGAGGGCGGTGGGTGCAACCTTCGGCAATGATGGGGTAATCCTTTGAATACAAAGTTCAAGTAATTATACTGAAGAGTCATACCTTTGAGCTCAAGGATCAGTATAACTTGAAAATCCTTTCTCTTCAGAAGGCTACACGCACGTATCGCTTCCAAGTACTTTCTCTTTGGTATTCGTGTAGGTGGACTGGCGTTTAGTTCTTGGTTCACGTGTCTCGAGGGAAAAAGGAAACAGCAAAAAATTTGAGCTGTAACTAAGATTTTCTACATATGAATAGCATAATTCTTATGAGCGCTTCTAATGTGAAACAAAAGTACAGATTCTATCGTGATAGATAATAAAATCTCTCTAAGAATATAGATTAGAAAATGTATTGCGAGTATAGCGATTGACAGTATTTGCACCTAGGAGGTTACATGAAACGTTTACGGGCCTCTTCTGAAACATCTGAATGCCTTTCTAATTTTACTACGCTAGAATATAAGTTTCTGATCTCTTCCGCTATCACAGACGGGCTCACCAGTGACCAGTGATCCGTTGCTGTTTTCATACCTTTGTAACTGATGACCAGTGATCCGTTGATGTTTTCAATATCTTTGTAACTAGCAAGATGCTGTTATATCGCTTTCCAGAGCGTCAGCAGACAGTAATCAGTTTCTATCATGTTAGATCATCGACGCTCAAGAGCTTACGTCCTGTTTCTGTTCTCACTGATAATTGCAATATGTATCACCAACAGATATCATTTATCGCCTCTGCAACTTCCTCCAGGTCCCCGCTGATCTTTGACCCGCCATGCCGCAGTTTACCTCTCCTAACATTAACCATTATTTTTTTTCAGTTCTTATGATTCCATGCTATTATCCTAAATTATCTTTATCAAAATAAGTTGGCATCCTGATATCTAGATTCATATAAGCGAGCTTGCTCAGGACTTTTAAACCTGATGTGAGTTATGCCCAAGTTTGTGGAAGCAATGGATTGCCTTTTGTGGCATCGTCCACCTGTGATAACGAACTTGGTATTTAGCGGTAGAGAGGCGATGTTCTGGCCAGTGTGCCACCTGATGTCAATTCTGACTCCAGCATACCTCTAGAAGGCATTTCACCAACTGTCAGCGGCTGACACTAAACCACTAAACCGCATGTCACTGCCTTCAGCAGATGACGCTACATCTCTAAAAGCACTTAACTGACCTCAGTCAACACATATTACTCATACTATTCGCCATTTCCCGCATTAGCGAGGTAGAGTTAAGAACAGAGGACTGGGCCTTTGAGGGAATATCCTCACATGGCCCCCTTCTCTGTTCCTTCTTTTGGAAAACTTAAAGGTTAAATAAATTTTAAAGTGATACAATTGTTGAGTATTCTTATTACAGTATAGTGTGTACATACTAACAAGATTTATCAATAACAGAAGAAAGGAAGTAACACCAAACTAAAAAGTTTCAACTTCAAGTGAAACCAGACTTGGAAGATGCATCACTTAGTACTATGATTTACTTAAAGAAGCACTTTATGGCAAGCGAGGTCAAGTTATCTAAATATTACCAAAGCCAAGTGAAAATTAAGAACGGTATGAATTTTACAATACATTGATCTTTATCCTATGTAATGTCCTTGTTGTACACCAACTTTTTTTGCTACTTGTAAGAGATGACAATGCACTCGCTTGCTCTGCATCCATGCATAACTAAATATCATATTGCGAGATATATAGCCTATCTCGCACCTTTTGTTTTCAGTTTTAGGATCAAATTTCTCCATGGGTTACATAATTTCATTTAAAGAATAAAATTATGAACTACCGTTTACTTGAAATATGAATAAGTATCATGCACAAACAAAAGGCCAGATATTTGTTTGGCTGTAGGTCTTCATATTCTAGCTTATGATGTAATTCTAAAATTAGTTAAATCCTGAATCACATTCAGAATATTTGTTGAAACTGTTTCCTTCAAAGATGTTTTCTGTAAACATGTTCATGACATTGCCGAAGAAGCATATGCATACTGTTTGCATGCCAAATAATTGGTAATGATGGTATGTCACCAGTTTCAAAGTGTCAGAAGTATGTTAAGATTAGCCAAAACTAAGCCTGGAACAGGCTCTTATCAGTAATATCCCATTCTCGGGGGAGCCATTATTGGCACAGGCTGAGTATGTGTTCTCGAAATACCATAACCGGCACAGAGCAGCCTGTGCTTTACCATGTATGGTGGGCGCTTTCAAGTGAACGTATGTTGTGAAAGTTGAGATTTCCCAAGAATTGAAGCACAATGTTATTCGTCCGTGAACTTAAGTACAATCATGATCACAGAATCATTTAAGAAAACACTAAAAACTCTTCGCAACCTTGATTAAAACCTATGGTATTTTCCTTTTGTAAAAAAAATTCTTCTATTACGTTTTCATATCATCTACTGAACACACAACTGATGCCATTATGGGTTAATATTGCTAGGCGGACAGCTCACCTGCTCTCTACTTCCCTTGTATTTTCTTTTCTGATATTTTAGACTCTTCTGTGTAATCTTTCATTACCTTCCAAATTATCTGCTGGGAAAATGTTTTACTCCTGACAATCTAAAAGCAAGATTCATACAGTGAATGTATGGTCTTAGAATTATCTTATCCGATTTGTGGTTATAACGACATTGGCAGCCTCAATCACTCTGGCATTTAATAACCCTAATGCCTAATTAACCAAACAGCTTAAAAAAAAGGCAGATAGGTTAAGCTGAAGGACCAACTACCATTCTCTTCTTCTCATCCATGCCGCACTTCCAAGAACCCTCCAACTCCTCTCATATTCATTTCGATAATCTGTTACTTCATGCCCAGGTTCCTGAACCTGAACAATAGTGTCGAAAAAAATTAATCACTCATGACTTCTAAACCCAACATAAAATAATTCATCAAGAACCATATCTAAGCAAGTACATCATAAAATTTAATTGTGCATACTAAAACTGTTAGCTTTACAGATATGACGGCAAAGTCTGTGTTGAGAGCCCTGAGTTTTTCTGTACAGCTATTATTGGCGAGTAGCCTTATAGTCGTCACTGGTAGCCCTGTAATCAGCAACCTCTGTTCCCTGCCTGAAGGAGTTTGCCACATATCTCGCAAACCTGACGACTGTTCCACTTACTACGCATGAAGCTGGGGTGCAGCCTACCTCGTGTACTGCCCACAAGGCCTTTACTTTGATGTGAATCTTTAGGTGTGCATGTGACAGTGGGATGCCCAGTATTATGTAGCGACACAACAAACAACTGCTTATAGTAAGGAACCAGAGACTGCAGCAACTCAGTAGAACCAGAGACTACAGCAGTCCACACGGTGAAACCAGAGATTACATCATTTCATACTGTGGAACCAAAGACTACAACAGTCCACAGCCTGGAACCAGAGATTACAGCAGTCCACACTCTGGAACCAGAGACTACAGCAGTCCACACTCTGGAGCCAGAGACTATAGCAGTCCACACTCTGGAGCCAGAGACTACAGTAGTCCACACTCCGGGATGTGAGACTACAACAGTCTACACCAAAGATCCTAACACCACAGCAATTTACACAACTCAGACTACAGTCATTACAGAGATTTCCACAACTCTACCTCGAGTCATCCAGTGTCCCAGGGTACATGGTGCTGCTAACCCCTCTGACTGTTCCTTCTTCTATGTATGTCATGATGGCTCTCCCTACCTCCTCTTCTGTCCTGTTGGAACATTCTTTGACCAGACACGTCAGTTGTGTAATATCGAAACAAAGGTGGATTGTAAGATAATCTTGGAGTGGCTGCCTAGAATTGTCCTCATGAAAGAAAATGAGAGTTTGTAGAAAACCTCGATTTAGTTTAGATCCGAGTGATTCTGAAATAAGAAGACGGTCTTTTGGAATCTCTTGGTAATTAAGAGCCATGAAGAGATCTTTTATATGAATTGAAGCTATTGTAGTATAAATACTATGAAACCCACTAATCTCTATTAGTACTACCTTGGGTAAAGATGGCTTTTTATCATTCCTCCTTGTCTGGCATATATCCTCTACTAATCAGTTTTTGTATACCAAAATCTTGATACTACTGATTAATCTTTTATGAATCAGTATATCGAGGACAGCCACACCACTTGTATACCAGATGACTGTCAACTTTGGATTTTCTATTCAAAATCTCCATAAAATTTCAGTAAAAAAGTGATGCTGATCAAAGCATTTTCATAGTTATCCTGAAAAGTTAAGGTCATATTTAAACCTTCCATGTTCACTTCAACATACAGACTTGTGAACAAAACTTATCCACACATAATCCAAATGTATTAGTACCATATATATTCCTGAATAGTTTGAGTTTCTGAGACCAAATTCATAAGCAAAAAATTTGGGTTTGACCTATACATGGGTAATAGTTTCCTTAGGTTGAATTCTGTGCATGATGGGAAGGGCTAGGAGCAGCTTCTAGCTTCAGACATGAAAAATATTTACCAGTTACTGCCAATAAACAACAGAAACACAAAATATGCACAAATTAGTAATAAAAAGATGTGCAGTGCCTTCTGCAAAAGAAGCTCACCAACTTACAGTAGGCTAACTTGCCTTACAACGTGCTTTCAGTAGTTTATGTTGAAGTTCTTAGCTCAGGCTAATTTATCAGATCTACAAAATATACCAGTAATAAAAACCTTTTTGATATTTCCCACAATATAATAATCCATCTCAATCTCATATTGTTTACAACGATACTCGATGCACTACCAGCTGTTGAGTGTTGGCACAGTTATCACAGCAGATCTCCAATATCATCAT
>JAUTXX010032850.1:0-10080 GCA_032273605.1 Panulirus laevicauda
CAGGAAACATCATTTGGAAGATTATCCCATTACTTGGTGATTATCATCATTCACTATTCAGTTTTATCCAATATTTTGCTGTTCAGTGTCTTTCATTAAGTACATTGGCCCTTTATTTGGTAATGATTCTCGTTCGTTTATTCGTTCAACCCATTATTTGGTCGTAAATGTCATTCATTAAGTCGAATAACCCATTATTTGGTGATGAATGTCGTTCATTAAGACAAACGCTGTATTTGTTAATGAATGTCATTCATTAAGGAGCTTTGTTTTGGTGCTTCTCTGTAACGAAAATGGTTCTTCTTCGGGTCATCCGTTGTGTGGACGCCCCTCCGACAGTATTCCCCCAAGTAACAGCTGTTTTTCCTCCTCCTGCAGGTTCGTGACGGAGGGCGGGCCGAGCGAGGAGAAGCTCCTACCTGGCGACCAGATCCTCATGATCAACGGGGAGGACGTGAAGAAGGCGCCCAGGGACCATGTCATCCAACTTGTCAGGTCCTGCAAGGATAGGGTCCAGCTCACCGTCACGCAACCACCGCTCGATAACGTAAGTTGTTTCCGTTCCTGTGTGTATCGTGAGGGTCTCGTATCTCCCTGTGTAAGTGTGTGTTAAGGGAACGCTATCTCCTTGCATTAGGGCTAGTGCTACCGTGGTTTCGAATGGCCAGCACCACCGTACATGTATTTTTGGGTAGGGCCAAGTCTACTTGGTGTTATGGACGGTACATATGTGTGGGTTGCTTCGCCACTCGTGTGGGTGTGCACGAACTTGGTGTGTGTGGTGTGCGATATGATTCACACGGGTTTGCGACGTCGGAAAAGTGGTGTCGTGTGTGTGTGTGTGTGTGTACGTCGTGCGATGGCTCACTGACCTAACCCTCAACTGATGAGAGAGGACGCAACCATCCATATCATGTCTTATCATATCACATTTCATTACTCGAGAACACTTTCCTTTAAGATTTCCCAAGTTCCTGTAGTAAGAGTCCGAGGGTGATATATCAGTTTTTTTTATCATATTTTTATAATACTCTTTAATCATCCAGTTCTGCTGGCCTGAAATACCCGACATGATTTACGTAGATTTATCATGTCACGTATTAGTGTCTTCATCAGATAAGTAAATCTCATCGGGGAAAGCATGATTTATCAGCCTTTTAAGAATAAAGAAATGATAAATTGACGTAACGTACGAGGGTGATTAGATACAGCGAAGCCATTAACGTCAGTACACCAGCCACGGCCTCTACCTGAGGTGGTAAATTGGCCCGTCCCTACCAGGGGTTGGGAGATAAGCGCTGGTCGTAAATTCATAAAAGGCACTTAAGTAATCGCGGTGACGAGTCAGTGGGCGAAGTTGAAGGGCGGACGTTGGCACTGCGCGGTGGCGGCGGCGGCTACGACCCTGGGGGAAGCACCAGGTGGCAGAACCTCCATAAAAACGTAACCTTTTCGTGTTACGTCCGTCTCGAGGGGGTCTGAAAATTCCCTGATGGAAGCTTGTTATGACCGGGGGATTTTATACGGGGTTGTGAGAGGCGGTCGGGAGAGCCACCTGTGCCAAGCGCTCAAGAGGGAGGCGGTTGGCTTACCTCCTTCAATCGGATGGCTAGACCAGAGTCGTCGCCCGCGCATTCCCTGATGACCGTCCCTGGACCAGGCTCTTGTCACCTGGTACTGTCGTACTCAAGGATCCAGCACGGTGGACCGTACCGTCGGCCCTCAAGGGTCGCATCGTAGTGCTTAGGGATCGTACCGTTGTCGTGCTCAAGACTTGAGATTCTCTGGTTCACCCGGATGGACTTCGTGTTTAGAATAGTCCGAACGTTTGGTCTCGTTAGATTTTATTCCTATGAAGGGACATATAACGTTCCCGTATCCTTCCCAGGATGATGTGAGGAGTGGTGAGTTAGGATTGTACCCTACGTTTAACTGATAATCGACTCCTTAATTAACCCATATCTGTTCATGACTAACGTTGCATTCCGTGGTAGATGCTGCTACAGTTGAGAAGTGAGTAGCATTGGTTGCTGCTGTTGCTTAGTAACAGTAGCTGTGGTATCTACCTTATCACTGACAAGATATGAATCAGTGAAACGCCGGTGGCTGGCTGGCTAGCTCGGTGGCTGGCTGGGTCCTGCCCGAACCTAACTTTATAATCAGGTTCTCCAGTGAAGGTAATTATGGCCGATTATCCTTTAGGCTTACGAGTGGTGTAATTATCGGGATTAATAATGTTACTATCCAATGTTACTGTTACTGTCCAGTTCTCCTGTATCCATTACGCCAATTCGGGAATATTTTGCCCATAATCTATTCCTGTTTCCTGTAGAGACTTTTCTGAATCTGGTCCTCCCGTTACACCCAGACCGACGCCCAGTGTTCGTCACCACATATCTGGAGAGTCTGTGTTGGCTCCCCAGTGATTCAGATGATTAAGATCGTGACAAGGGCCGTTAGTCCAGGTGTGGGTGCTGGAGGAGAGAGACACACCCGACACAGCCAGGGATTCACCACGTAATTACCCCTTATGGAGGAGCGCCAGCTGTCTGTGCATCCTCCTCTACTCGGTACATGAGGCTTTACTGTTTCCTGGGTTATCATTGTGGTCAGCTAATGATAATCAGGTGCAACCTGTTAGGACCATCTCTGTACTTGAACTGACTCGATACTCTCCCTTACAACCGGTCTTGCCCGTATGGGAGCTCCCGACACATACACCACATTCTCTGATGCCCACAGTACGTTCGTTGACAATTTCACTTTCCTTCCCATTGCTCCTGCCCGGCCTAGCTCGTCTTACACATTATGGGTGCCACCAGCTCGCGCGAGGCACAGACTGTAACTACACAAACTGCTCGGTCCTGTTGATGACGTAACATAGATCTATTTTCTGCTCTCGCCCGTCTCCTTTGTTCTCATTCTCTTTCTTTCACTCTCCTTCTTCCTCCTCGCCTCTCCCCTCGCGTCTCTATCACCCCGTGTCTCTCCTCTGAGTCACCTCCTGTCACTTCCGCTACCAGCCCTCTCCCAGCCTCCCTTTCTTGCCGTCTGTGGCACATCTGTCGCCACCGTCACCCGTCCCACCACCCTCTCCTCTGTCACCTCCCCCGGCCAGCCCCCTCCTCCTCCCCTCGAACCAGCCGGTCGCCCTCACCTGGTCTAGTGTCCGGAGAGCTCGAAGTCAGCAGAGGTACACTGCTGTATCCTATTTCATTTGTATTTTAGATGGAAGAAAGAAAACGGACTATATTAAAGCCTTACAGCCCATACAACAAAGGTTCTAACCACACCCATATGCTCGCTCACTCGCCTATCCCATCTCTGTCATTTATTTTATATCATATTTTCCACGTCAGTACATACCCGTCGGCAGTAGTGATGAGGTCGGTTGCTCTCATAACCAGGGGAAGCTTTGAAAAAAAAAAAGAAATATTGTGTTGTGGACATACAGAACTTGCACTTAAGTACGTGACGTCGAGGCGAGGTAGTGTTCTGGTTCACTGCTAGAACGGACATTGCCTGGCCAGTAGCAGCGGGGAAATGTTGCCTCTCGGATCCTCTCGCGTGAGTCTTTGTGTAAGGTGGGTATATATGGCAGGTGGATGGCCTGCTTAGCGCCGGGGATTGTATCCAGGGTAAGGGGTGGAGGGCGGTGGCTGGTGTTCGTAGGGTAGGAGAAGTACAAAGGGTCTTGGGCCGTTCAGAAGGTCAGTCAGTGGGTGTACTCCTAGGTGGATGGTGTGCGTAGACCCCCAAAGGGGAGGTCACACTTGGTCAGAGGTTGTGGACAAGGCACCTTCGGATGCTCACACTTGGGGGAGGCGGGACGGGTGGGTTAGGGGGATACACACTTGAGTGTTCTCCATCATAAAAGAAATTCAATTCGGTGTCCATTTCCCTAATGCCTTTGGGAGCGGGAGGCTCTTCTCTCACGCTGTTCCCTAGTGCGCTTACCGTTCTGTCAATAGCTCCCAGGGGCGTCCTCGCGGTCCCTACCTCCTCGCCGTCGCTGTAGCCTCATCCCCGCTGCCGTCCCCTGCTGTTCGGTCGGGGTTCCCGTCGCCGCTGCACCGTCCACTCCGCGTCATCCCCGCACAGACCACGCCCCGTCACGGTCTCCTTGTCCCCGCCTGCGTCACTGCTGCTTCGACGCCGTCGCGCACCAACCACTTTACCTTTGCGTAGCATCGCACCTCACACCTGTTACGGCGCCGCATCTGTAACGCCTCATGGCCTCGTAACGCAACATCAGGGGAACCGCCCTTCCGCACCAGCTTTCTCACTAGACAGTTTCTCATCGATGTACTTCGTCATCTCGAACCTCACACTTGCGGCAGCATCTCAGACTTGTAGATCACAGCAGCGTTCCTGTAGCAGCCGTACAGCCGCAGCCGTTCACCTAAGCTATCTGTATCAGTCCTTGGTAGGGATGTTAGAGTGGAGAGAGAGGGGAGTGGGCTGAAGTGTTGCCAGGCAAATTTATTGACCACTAATGAGAAAACTTCCACAAAGACCCAACTTTTTTTCCTTGTGGCAACGATGAAATTGCCTCCGTAACGACCTAAGGAGCTGGATGGGCCAGAACAGTCGTCCCCTGGGGGGGGGGGGATGTGTTTTTGTGTGTGCCCGTGTGCACGGCGCGTCCTTCCTGTCTGTTTAGCACTCGTGAACGTCTTCATTTCTCAAGAGTCTTCACCAAAGTTCTTTTGCTGTCATGATCACGCCCACAGGCGCTTGGAACTTTACAGAAGTGACGGCCCTTCTGTGATTACAGTTTGGGATTTCTCGGGAGGGTTATAATCTGTAAGCAACTCATCCTGTCAGTAGAGTGAAATAGTCTTTTCAGATTAGTCATTAGTGAGTAAAGTATGTTGCCGGTTAACAATAAGGCATTAACCGGATTAGATGTCAGTCAAGTGTGGTACACGTTTGACCTGAGTAATTGTATTTCAGTCGGCGCGGAAGTCCGCCATGCTGAGTGCGGCCAAGAAGCAACGCCTCAAGTCCAACCCGTCGAGGGTGAGGTTCGCTGAGAGTGTGGACATAAACGGCTCGCCCTCATATTCTGTGAGTCACTCATCCTCAAGTACTGTACCTTATTATGTCTGTGATTCCCTGAATCTTTAGCTTAGTTTTTCTGCAAAGTTTTTTACGTAATCTGCGACACAGTACACAGCATGTTCAACTTCCTACCTTAAAACTTCGATTTGTCATTTCAGCCGTCCAACTTCAACTCGAGTGAGTCCACGACGCCCTTCATGCCCAACGTCCTCAAAGTGTTCCTCGAAAACGGCCAAACCAAGTCCTTCAAGTACGACTCCAGTACGACCGTGGGCGACGTGCTGGACTCCCTGCACCAGAAACTTGGGATCAAATGTCCCGAACACTTCTCGCTGGTGGTGGAACACGTCAAGAGCCTCCGGAGGAACAAGCTCACTCTCCTGGACCCCCGGGAGACACTCTCGAGGGTGAGTCTCCACCGTCAGTTTATATCCTTCGCCGCACCCTCTTACTTATCCACGTACCAGCCGTTCCTGCTGTAGCAGTCAGCACTCCTCTGTCTCAGGGACTAATTTTTGTAATATTACCTCCGTCTTTCCAGATCGCAGCTCGGCCTGGCGCTCAGCATTTGAGATGTCTCTACCGCGTGACGTTCGTCCCCCGTGATGCCTACGATCTCCTCAGAAAGGACTCGATGGCCTTCGAGTACCTTTACCTGCAGGTAAAACCACCTCTCAGGTGGAACTTCCTTTCCTTGGCTAAGTCCCATGCCTCGTCAGGAAGTTGCATCCCGCGCTGCTCCGCGAGAGGCATCTGGACAAGCCCTTGGTCTGTGTGCACCCCCGTGTGCTCCAGCTTAGGTTCCCTGCATCGGGATAACGTGTCTCTAAGCACCTCACTTGCCTCCTCTGATCACAGTTGGAATAATTACGAATATTTCTCGGGTATTTGTAAAGGTTCTGTAGATGAGACCCTCGTAGCATACGAAGCCTCTGATCCTTTCGTTTGGTTCACCTTTTCCTGGGATAATGCATGCTCACCCTTCCTCTGGTCCTCGGCCCTGGTGTCTGTAACTTGTTCCCAGGTGGAACAAACAGGTGCACTTTCCCTCTCCCCTCCCATGTACGTCGGCCCCATCCAATATTTATACCCTGTAGCAGCGAGGAAAATTCTCCTGTTTCGGAAGCCGTCTTGGCGTAATGTGGGTAACTGGGTCTGGAAATACCGCAGGCTCCTGCGGCTCCTTTACCAGTTGCGGGTTCTGTTGTATTTGTTGGCGCGGCTGAAGTCCGTGGGTAAGTGGCTTCTCAAGCTCAAAATTGTAGCTGTGATCATCAGGAATCTGGAGTTTATATTGAGACACCTGAAGAAGTTGAAGGTCCTTGGCGCTGCCTTCTTGAGGTGGCGTCTGGTGAAAAGACTTCTGTCACAGTTGAAAAAGATGATGAAGAAGTATCTGCGGTGGAATGTCATCTGGAAGTTGTTAAAGCGTCTTCTGCGGAAGTAAGAAGTCTCCAACACCATCTAGAGATAGTCCTAAAACAAAACAAATATCTGACTCTTTTTTTTTTGTGTAGATACTTTTTCTTTCTTTCTTCGGAAAGATGAATTAAGGAAACCTTTCTTAAAAGCCATTTGTGTGAAGCCATATATTTTTTTTTCCTCCCTTGAACCTTCACGATGGCAGTTATGACTAGTCTCAAAATTTTGTATCTTTGAGTAGTATTGTAAAAAAAAAAATTGTAGATAAAAAAAATTGGCATACATATATATATACCCGTAGATGATACTGGATGTTAGTGGTTGTAAACTTGTGCTTGTGCATGCTTTAATAAAGTATTGCTTGTGGACGAAGTTTTTTAAAGGTTTCCTTCTCTAGAAGTCTTAAGTTGTCATGACGTTTTTTCCCCCTCTCTTCTGGCACGGACCGAATGGGGTCTTCCTGAATTTGGTCTATTTTCTTTTTTTTAATTTTTCTGCCTTAACTCGTGTGAGTAGTTCTGTGTTCTCTTAACTGGCACCTCCTGCTCGTATGAGCGTAGCTGAGCATCTCACCAAACATTTTGCCTGATGATTAATAATTGATAAAGTTGGCTCGTTTGATTGTCGTACAGCATATGTTGATAACTGATTACTTTTGACTCTGTTGATTACATTTGAAATATAATTTTCTTCCCCTTTTATTGCTTTGTTTTATGGAAAGTAACTAAGCATTAAACCTCGTTCTGAAAATTCAACATGTGATACAAGTGGTTTTCACATATGGTTCACTGGTACAGGTTGCCAGAATACAAGAGTTAGCGTTTAGTTAGAAAACTTTATTAACATTGGATGGTAAAGGTGCGTGAGCTCAAGGTACATTTAAGATATATCTTACGCTCCAAAGAAGCGTAAGGGAAGTTAGAATGGAGTTAGAATCTATATAGAGTTTCTAAGTACGTGAGGTTGGTGATGGGAGGAATACAGTACAAAATTTAAGCTGTTATATAAACTTAGCTAGGCTAGTGTTAGGAATACAGTATATAAACTTAACTGGGATGATATTAGAAGGTATACGGTATATAAGCTTAACTAGGTTGGTGTTAGGAGGTATACCGTATATAAGCTTAGCTATGGTGGCGTTAGGAATACAGTCTGTAAGCTTAGATAGGTTAGAGTCAAACGGCAATCAAGTTCGGTAAGTTTGTGTTAGAAGGTTAAGGTAATATTAGCACCAGCTTAGCTGGGTTGTGTACAAGCATATTAGCTAGGCTGATGATAGAAGGCAGACCAGTTGAGCGGTAAGCTGGGTTCTTGAAGTATAGTCCAACCTGCGCCTTGGTTCCTCCTCCCGTAGTGTTGTAACGACGTCATCCAGGAGAGGTTCTCGCCGGAGCTCAAGTACGACGTGGCGCTGCGCCTGGCCGCCCTCCACATCCAGCAGCACGCCCTCTCCAACAACATGGCCGCCAAGGTCTCCGTCAAGAACATCGAGTAAGTAGCACCGCAGCTCCTTCATAACCTCTAGTTCTAACTTAATTTCCTTTTTTCTAAATATAATAATGATAGAGTAGATTTAGGGTTGATTAATATTCATTTTTTTAAAGCGAGATCTTGTATTGCAGTCAGTGATTAGAAACTAGATTCATTGAAATAGTTTAAAAAGATCTTAGTCGGTTTTCAAGTCCTAAGAATGTTCTCAAGTCTTGGACGTCAATGTTATTTGTTAGCAAACAGTTGAAGTGTAACGTGAACATGGAGGGAAGAACATAACACTATAACCCAAGGATTCTTAGGTTACACCGCTCACATGACTCACGAGGGTTATGAGTGTTGGAGTCCACTCGTGTCTCATATGGGCTTTTTTGAGGAATTTCTCAAAATTGGTAGAGGAGGACTTTTGGAAGACCCCCACCATGACTGTGTCCATTTATGGAGACTCGTGTGGAGGAGATCTGGCAGCAGCGTCACATCGTGTTGTTGGGTGAAGGGATTGCGCCGGTCTGCTGCAGTGGTTTGATTAGATTTGATTTTCGTTCCCAGTTAAAAACTTCAGACCTTTTAAAAAAGAAAAGAGAGAAGTTTGAAAAACGGCCGTGAATACCAGTTGGTGTGAGTTTTGGCCCTCAGGGCTTTGAACAAACAGTTCCAAAAGACATGACTCCCCTCCTGGGGAATATTTTTCAGATAATCCATAGTCAACGCGATGACTGGACTTATAGTTGTCGACAACCGCCAGTGCTTGTCTTCCCCTTGAAATTTAACATTTCTACAAGACAAATTCATTATAAAGTGAAGGTAGGTTTCACTGGGCCTAAGAACAGCTCCAAATATGTTTTATCTGTTTATCCCGGGAGCAAGTGCATTAAGACACATGCAGCTCCTCTTCGTTGTGGAGCAACATAATTGTTTTGACCTTTTAGTAAACGTATGAAACCCGAGGGCACACCACTTAGAACAGTTGGGCAAGAAATCAATCTAATTCTTGTAGTATTAGACTAATTAGTGGCGTAATGAGGGAGCACGGGAGGAGCTGCTCCGCCGGTGGAGTCTGCCGGGGGGAGCCGCTGCTGAGAGCGACAGTCGGCGCCCGGCCCGACCCGGCCAACTCCGTCCCACGGAAATGCCGAGGAGGGAGGCTCACAGCCTCGTTGACATTCATTGCTCGGGGTCACAGGTGCCGGAAGTCAGTGAAAACGTGTCCTGCTCTCGGGGAGTCTCTCTGTGTTACGTGGCTGTAGCTCCTCCTCCGACCAGCTCACACACCACCCCAACAGTCTACCCCAACCCACGGATAATGTCTTAGACATTGACATACCCGATAACTAACCCATTTGGTGCTTCCATCCCTTCACACACCATCCCGAGAAACTGTTAGCTTCCATATACCAACCGTCCACCTTTAAGAGGCACGTCTGTCATCGTGTTCAACACGAATGAAGCTGAAAAGAACCTCTTTATTAATTAATATAAGTTACACAGAAACGCATTATAAAGGTTATGTGCCCCGGGTTCATATGAAAAGGAACGTAATGTTTGACATCACCTTAGATAACCTGTTTAAGAAAAAGATTGCAACACTATTTTTTTACATTAAGGAATTACTTTTTTCATGCTTGATAGAATGAGATTACATGTAATGGCAAGGATAAGATTGAGAATGAATGTGTATTGCTGAAACAAGTTAAATACGTTGATTACGAGGGACAGAACAATCTCATAAGAAGCCAGTCGGTGTACTATCTTCTTGCCGTGTTGAAAGCTTTGATAACCTCAAGTTTATAATCAGTCATCATCTCATGTTAAGTCACACTAAGGGAGAACAGAGAAACTGTATTATATCCGTTTTCTTCACGCTTCTTTAACGGTTCGAAACTGATTCAATAAAACGCTCGTTTACTTCACGCTTCCCTAGCAGTTCGAAGCAGTGTATTTACCCCATTTTCTCCACGTCATTTCAACAGCACCAACCAATAGATTCATACTGCATACGTTCTCATGCTATAGATGGGCCGCCTGGGATCTGACTCGCCTAGGTTCGAGTCCTGGTCGCGGCAGCCGGTCGACAGTCCACCCAGCTGTTCATTTCCTACCCTT
>JAUTXX010032956.1:0-40958 GCA_032273605.1 Panulirus laevicauda
TGAGTGACTATGGTGGGTATGGTTACTGTGGGTGTGGCCACAGTGAGTGACTAAGGTTAGTGTGGCTACAGTGGGAGAGAGCAGAGTGACTGCCTAAGGTAGGTGATTCGACAGTGGGTGGAACCAAAGAGACTGAATATCATAGCTACTGAATATCATGTCTACTCTGTGTGGGACCATATTGAGTGACTATGGTATGTGTGGCTACATTAGGTGAGACCACAGTGGGGGACTATGGTAGGTGTGGCTACTGTGGGTCGGACCCAGTGAGTGAATATTGTACATGTGACTACAGTGGATGGGACCACAGTGAGTGACTGTGGTAGGTATGGCTACATTGTGTGGTACCACAGAGAGTGACTGTGGTAGGTATGGCTACATTGTGTGGGACCACAGTGAGTGACTATGATGAGAGTGGCTACTGTGGGTGTGTCCACAGTGAGGGGCTATAGTAGATGTGGCTACTATGATTGTGGCCGAAGTCTGTGACAGCGGCAGGTGTGGCCACTGTGGATGTGACCAATGTGAATGCCTATGGTAGGTTTAGCTACAGTGGGTGTGGCCACAGCGAAGTACGATTGTAGGTGTCGCTACAATGGGTGGGACCACAGTGAGTGACTATGTCAGGTGTGGCTACAGTAGGAGTGACCACAATCAGTGACTATTACAATTGTGGCTAAAGTGGGTGGGACCACACTGAGTGGCTTTGGTAAGTGTGGCTACTGTGGTTGTGGGCACAGTGGGCGACTTTGGTGGGTTTGGCTACTGTACGTGGGACCACAGTGAGTGACGACTATGGTTAGTGTGGTTACACTGAGTGTGGCGAGAATGAGTAACTATGGTAGGTGTGGCTACATTGGGAAGTACCACATAGAGTGACTATGGTAGGTGCGTCTACAGTAGGTGGGACCACAGTGAGTTTTTATGGTAGGTGTGGCTATAGTGGGTTGGACCACTTGGAGTGATATGGTAGGTGCGTGAGTATGGTAGATGTGGCTACAGTGTGTGGCCACTGTGAGTGACTATGGTAGGTGTGCTTGCAGTGGGTGTGACCGCAGTGACTGTGGTAGGTATGGCTAAAGTGGGTGAGACCACAGTGAGTGACTCTTATTGGTGTGCCACAGCGAGTGACTATTTTACATGTGGCTACATTGGGCGGGACCACATTAAGTGGGTGGAACCGCAGTGAATGACTATAGTATGTGTGGCTACAGGGAGTGGGGCCACAGTGACTATGGTAGGTGTGGCTATTGTGGGTGTGGCCAAATTGAGTGATGATGGTAAGTGTGTCTATAGGGGGTTGGACCACAGTGAATGACTATGGCAGTTGTGGCTACAGTGGGTGGGACTACAAAGAGTGACTCTGGTTAGGTGTGATCACAATGAATGATTATGGTGGGTGTGGCTACAGTGGGTGGCACCACAGTTACAATGATAGATGCGAATACTGTGGGTGTGGCCACAGTGATGACTGCCCTAGGTGTGGCTTCGTTGGTGTGGTTACAATGAGTGGCTATGGTAGGTGTGGCTTCAGCGGGTGTGACCACAGTGAGTGACTATCGCAGGTGTGGCTACTGTGGGTGTGGACGCAAAGACTGACTATGGTAGGTTTGGTTACGGTAGATGTGGCTACGGTAGGTGTGGTCACAGTGAGTGACTATGGTAGGTGTGGTTACAGTGGGGTGACCATATTGATTATCGTAGGTTGGCTACAGCGGGTGGGACCACAGTGAGAGACTGTGATAGGTGTGGCTAAAGTGGGTGTGGTTAAAGTGAGTGACTGTAGTAGGTGTGGTTTCAGTGGGAGTTGCCTCATTGGGTGTGGCCACAATGATTGACTATGGTAGGTGTGGCTAGAATGGGTGGGCCTACAGTGAGTGACTATGTTAGGAGTGGCTACAGTACGTGGGACCACAGTTAGTGACAATGATGGGTGTGGCTACAGTGGATGTGACAACAGCGAGTGACTTGGTCTGTATGGCTACAGCGGGTTTGGCCCCAGTGAGTGACTGTGCTAGGTGTAGCTACATTGGTTCGGACCACAGAGAGTGACTATGGTAGTTGTACCTACAGTGGGTTTGGCCACATTGAATGACAACTGTAGGTTTGTTACAGTGGTGGGGCTGCAGAGTGACTTTGATAGTTGTAACTACAGCGGGTTAACCACAGTGAGTGACTATTCTAGGTGTGGCTACAGTGGGTGGGACTAAAGAAAATGACAATGGTACGTGTGGCTACTCTGCTTGTGGCTAGAGTGAGTGACTAAGGTATGCCTACCTTGGATGTGACCATAGTGGCTGGTACCACAGTTAGTGACTATGATTAGTGTGGCTAGTGGGGATGGAACCACATTGAGTGCCTATGTCATTTGTGGCTACAGTGGTTGGGACCACAGTGAGTGACTATGTTAGGTGTGGCTACTATGGGTACGACCACACTTCAGTGGCTATGGTAGATATGGCTACAGTGGGTGGGACCGCAGTTGGAGACTATGTCATGTGTGGCTACTGCGATTGTGGCCACAGTGAGTGACTATATTAAGTGTGACTAGAGTGGATGGAACCACAGTGAGTGATTATGGATTTGTTGGCAACAGTGGGTGGAACCACAGTGAGTGATTATGGATTTGTTGGCAACAGTGGATGGAACCACAGTGAATAACTATGGTACTTGTGGCTACAGTGGGTGGGATCACAGTGAGTGACTACGGTACGTGTGGCTACAGTGGGTGTTCCCAAAGTGAGTGACTTTGGTAAGTGTGGATACAATGGGTGTTGCCACAGTGATCGACTATGGTAGTAGTGGCTAAAGTGAGTGTTTCCACAGAGTGACTTTGGCAGGTGCGGTTAGTGTGTGGCCAGGGTGAGTGACTGTGGTAGGTGTGGCTAGAATGGGTTTCGCTACAGTGACTGACCATGGTAGGTGTGGCTACTGTGAGTGTGGCTACAGTGAGTGACTGTGAAAGGTGTGGCTAAAGTGGGTGTGCATACAGTGAATGACTATGGTAAGTGTGGCTACAGCGGGTGTGCCCACAGTGAGTGACTATGGTATGTGTGGCTACAATGGGTGGGACCACTGTGAGTGGCTATAGCAGATTTGGCTACAGTGGGTGGGACCATAGTAGGTGACTATGATAGATGAAGCTACAGTGGGTTTGGCCACAGTGAGTGACTATTGTAGGTGTGGCTACAGTCATCTAAAAGCTTACATGAATTACCCAGCCACCTGAAAGCTTACGTTACTCGCATGGTCACATGAAAGCTTACATTACTGTCCTGGTCAATTGGGACCTTATATTACTCGTATGGTTACCTGAAAGCTTATGTTACTTTCCTAGTCATCTAAATGCTCACATTACTTGCCTGGTCAGCTGAAAGCTTTCATTATTTGCTTGGTCACCTGAAAGCTCATTACTCGCCTGGTCACCTGAAAGCTTACTTTACATTTCTAGTTACTTGAAAGCTTGCATCACCTACCTGGTCACCTGAAAGCTTACGTTCTCACCTGGTCACCTGAAAGCTTATATTACTTGCTTTGTCAACTGAAAGCTCACATATCTCACCTAGTCACCTGAAAGCTTACATTACTTGTCTGTTCATCTGAAAGTCTATATAATTCTCCTGGTCACCTGATATCTTACATCACTCTCCTGGTCACATAAGAGCTTTCATTACTCCCCTGGTCACTTGAAATCTTACATTACTCTCCTGGTCATCAATAAGCTTACATTACTCTCCTGGTCATCAATAAGCTTGCATTGCTCGTTTGCTTACCATAAAGTTTACATTATTTGCCTGATCATCTGAAAGCTTACATCCCTTGCACGATCACCTGAAAGCTTACATTACATTTCTAGTCACCTGAAAGCTTACTTTACTCACCTAGTCACCTGAGAGCTTACTTTATAAGACTGGTCACCTGAAAGCTTACATTACTTAACTGGTCACCTGAAAGCTTATATCACTTACCTTGTCAACTGAAACCTTACATTACTCACCTAATCACCTGAAAGCTTATATTACTTACCTGGTCATCTGAAAGCTTACATAACTCTCCTGGTCACCTGAAATCTTACATCACTCTCCTGGTCACCTAAAAGCTTACATTACTCTCCTGGTAACCTGATAGCATACATTAACCGTTTGGCCAGTTGAAAGCTTACATTATTTGTCTAGTCAGCTGAAAGCTAAAATTGATAATCTCGTCACTTGAAAGCTTACATCACATTACCTGGTCACCTTAAAGCTTCCAATACTTGCCAGGTAACCTGAAAGCTGATAGCATTTGCCTGGTCACCTGAAAGCTTACATAACCCTCCTGGTCACCTGAAAGCTTACATCACTCTCCTGGTCACCTAAAAGCTTACATTACTCTCCTGGTCACCTGATAGCATACATTAACCGTTTGGCCAGTTGAAAGCTAACATTACTTGCCTGGTCACCTGAAAGCTTACATTACTCGCCTGGTCACCTAAAAGCTAAGCTTACATTACTCTCCTGGCCATCTGAAAGATTACATTACTTGCCCGATCACCTGAAAGCTTACATCACTTTCCTGGTCATTTGAAGTCCTACATTACTCTCCTGGTCACCTAAAACCTTACATTACCCGCCTGATGACCTTAAGGCTATATTATTCTCCTGGTCACCTGAAAAGGTAAGTTACTCTCCAGGTCAAGTGAAAGCTTACATAAATTACCTGGTTACCTAAAACCTTACATTAATCTCCTGGTCACCTAAAACCTTACATTAATCTCCTGGTCACCTTATCTTACATTACTTGCTTGGTAACCTGAAAACTTATTTTACTTGCTTAGCCACCTGAAAGCTTACTTTCCTTGCATGGTTACTTGAAAGCTTACATTACTCTCCTGATCACCTAAAAGCTTACATTACTCTCTTGGTCACCTGAGAGCTTACATTACAATCTTGATCACCTGAAAGCTTGAATTACTCCACTTATCACCTGACAGCTTACATTACTCTCCAGCCCACCTAAAAATTTACACTACTCTGCTAATCACCTGAAAGCTTGCATTACTTGTCTAGTTACCCAATAGTTTACATTAAGGTACAAGTCACCTGAAAGCTTACATTACTTGCCTTGTCACCGGAAAGCTTATATTGTATCCCTGATCACCTATAAACTTACATTACTTGTCTGGTCCGCGTCACCTGGGAGCTTACAAATCTCTCGTGGTCACCTAAAGCCTTACATCAATCATCTGGTCAACTGAGAGGTTACATTACTCTCCTGGTCACCTGAAAGCTTACATTGCTCTCCTGGTTAACTGAAAAATTACACTACTCGACCTGTCAAGTAAAAGCTTGCATTCCTCTTCTGGTCACTTGAGAGCTTGCATTACTCTCTTGGTCACCTGAAAGCATATATTACTCTCCATGTCATCTGATAGCTTACATTACTCTCGTGGTCACCGGAAAACTTACATTACTCGCCTGGTCAGCTGAAAGATTGCATTACTTGTCTGGTAACCTAAAAATTTACATTGATATGCTGGTCACCTAAAAGCTTGCATTACTTTCCTGGTAACTTGAGAGCTTACATTACTCTTGGTCACCTGAGAGCTTTCATTACTCTCCTGGTCATCTAAGACCTTACATTGCTTGCCTGGTCACCAAAAGCTTATTTCACTTGCCTGGTCACCTGAAAGCTTACATTACTTACCTGGTCAATCGAAAGCTTACATTACTTGCCTGATCACTTAACAGCTTATATAACTTTCCCAGTCATCTGAAAGCTTACATTAATCTAAAGGGCACTTGAATGCTTACATTACTCTCCCGCTCACTTGAAAGCTTACATTACTCTTCTTGTCATCTGGAAGCTTACATTGCTCTCCTGGATATGCGAAACCATACATTGCTTGCCTGGTCACTGGAAACCTTACATAACTTACCTGGTCACCTGAAAGATTGCATTACTGTCCCGGTCAACTCTTAAGTTTACACTACTCTCCTGGTCACCAACAGTCTTACATTACTCTCCTGGTCACTTGACAGCTTACATTACTCTCCTGCTTACTTGAAAACCTATATCACCCTCCTGGTCATCTGGAAGCTTACATTACTTGTCTAGTTACCTGAAAGCTTACATCACTCTACTTATCTTTTGAAATCTTACGTTACACTTCTGGTCACCTGAAAGTTTTCATTAATTGCATGGTCACCTTACAGCTTACATTACTTGTCTGGTCACCTAAAACTTATATTACTTGCCTGGTGACATGAAAGATTACATTAATCGCCTGGTCCTCTGAAAGCTTACATTACTCGCCTGTTCACCTGAAAGTTTATGCTAAGTGCCCCATCAACTGAAATCTTATAGTACTCACCTGGTCACCTGAAATCGTACATCGATCTCCTTGTCACCTGAAAGCTTACATTACTCTCCTGGTCACCGATAGCATACATTACACTCCTGGCCACTTGAAAGCTTACGTTACTTAATTCGACAGACGAAAGCTAACATTAATCTCGTCACTTGAAAGCTTTCATTACTTGCCTGATCACCTGAAAGCTTACTTTGCTTGCCTGGTAACCTGAATGCTTATATCATTTGCCTAATCACCTGAAAGCTTACATCACCTACCTGGTGACCTGAAAGCTTACACTACTTTCCTAGTCACCTGACAGCTTACATTCCTCACTTCGTCACCTGAAAGCTTACATTACTCACCTGGTCACCTGAAAGCTTATGATACTTGCCTAGTGACATGAAAGCTTACATTACTCTCCTGGTGACCTGAAATTCTATATTGCTCTCCTGGGCACCTGAGAACTTGTATCATTTTTCTTGTCACCTGTTAGCTTATATCACTTACCTGATCATGTAAAGGCATGTAACCTGAAAGCTTACTTTGCTTGACTGGTCATCTGGAAGCTTACATTGCTTGCCTGGCCACCTGAAAGCATATGTTACTCGCATGGTCACATGAAAGCTTACATTACTCTCCTGGCTACCTGAAAATTTACATTACTCTCCTGGTCACCTGAAAGCTTCCACTACTCTCCTGGTCATCTGAGGGCTTACATTACTGTTCTGATCACCTGAACGCTTATGTTGCTCTCCTTGTCACCTGAAAGCTTATATTATATGTCAATTTACCTAGAAGATTACATTAATCTCCTAGTCACCTGAAAGCTTACATTACTCTCCTGTTGATCTGAAACGTTACATTATTCGCCTGGTGACCTGTAAGCTAGTATTAATCCCTTGGTCACCTGAAAGCTTCATTTGTTTCCTGGTCACTTGAAAGCTTTCATAAATTGCCTGGTCACCTAAAACCTTACATTACTCTCCTGGTCACTTGAAAGCTTACATTACGCTACTGGTCACCTGTAAGGTTACATTACTCTCCTGGTAATTGAAAGCTTACATATTTGCCTCATCAACGGATAGCTTACATTACTTGCCTAGTCACCTGAAATTTTCATTAATTGCCCTGTCACCTGAAACATACATTATTTCCTTGGTCACCTGAAAGCCTACATTACTCTCTTACTCACGTCAAAACTTACATTCCTCTCCTGGTCACCTGAAAGCAGGCATTACTTGCCTGGCAACCTAAAAGCTTACATTACTCTCCTGGTCACCTGAAACCTTACATTAGTCGCCTGGTGACATGAAAGCTTATTTTACTCTCCTGGTCACTCGAAAGCTTACATGGATTGCCTGGCCACCTAAAACCTTACAATACTTTCCTGGTCACCAGATAGCTTACATTACTCAGCTGGTCACCTGAAAGCTTCCGTTAGTCTCCTGGTCACCTGAAAGCTTACATACTTGCCTGGTCACCTGAAAGCTTATATTACTTCCCTAGTCACCTGAAAACTTACGTTACTTGCCTAGTCACCTGAAAACATATAATTGCTCCAGGGTCACCTAAAAGCTTACATTACTCATCTGGTCACTTGAAAGGTTACAGTACTCGACTGGTCACCTCAATGCCTACACTATTTGCTCGTCCATCTGAAAGCTTACAATACTTGCATGGTCAACTAAAAGATGACATTTCACTTGTGGTCAAATGAGACTTTATCTTATTCTACTGGACACCTGAATACTTACATTCCTTGTCTGGTTAGCTGAAAGCAAACATTAAACTACTCGTCACTTATACATTGTATGCCTGATAACCTGAAAGTTTACATTATTTGCCTGGTCAACTGAAAGCTTTCATTACTTCCCTGGTTACCCATAACCTTACATTACTCGCCTGGTTATCTGAATGCATAGATTACTTTCCTATTCCCTTGAAAGCTTATATTACTCACCCAGTCACCAAAATGCTTATGTTACTTGACTGGTCAACTGAATGCTTGCACTACTTATTTGGTCACCTGAAAGCTACATTCCTCACCTGGTTACCTGAAAGTTTATGATACTTGCCTGGTCACCTGAAAGCTTACATTACTCTACTGGTGATCTGAAATCTTACATTACTCTACCGGTCATCTGAAAGCATACATTACTTCCTGGTCACCAGAAAGATTTCATTACTCTCCTGGTCAACTTAAAGCTTACATTACTTTCTTGATCACCTAAAAGGTCACATTACTCTCTTGGTCACCTAAAAGCTTAAATAATTTGCCTGGCCATCTGAAAGCTTCCATTACTCTATCGGTCACATGAAAGCTTACATCACCCTCCTGCTTACCTGAATGCTTACATTACTCGCCTGGCCACCTGAAAGCTAAGCTTCTTTTACTCTCCTGGTCAACTGAAAGCTTACTTTAATTGCCTGGTCATCTCAGAGATTACACTACTCTCCTATTCACCTGAAAGCTTACATAACTCACCTGGTTACTTGAAAGGTTACAGTACTTTCCTCGTCACCTTACAGCTAACATTACTCACCTGGTTACCTAAAAGCTTACATTACTCGCCCTGTGACCTGAAAGCTTACACTACTTTCCAAGTCACCTTACAGCTTATATCCCTCACTTGGTCAACTGAAAGCTTTATTACTCACCTGGTCACCTAAAACATTACATTACTAACCTGGTCACCTGAAAGCTTACATTGCTCACCTGGTCACCTGAAAGCTTATAATACTTGCGTGATTACCTGAAAGTTTACAATTCTTTCCTGGTGGCCTGAAACTTTACATTATTCTCCTGGATACCTGATACACTATTCTCCTTGTTACCTGATAGCATATATTACTTGCCTGGTCGTGTGAAGGCTTACATTATGCTCCTGGTTACCTAAAAGCTTACATTACTCGATTGGTCACCTGGAAGGTTACATTGCTTGACTGGTCACCTGGAAGCTTACATTATTTGCCTGGCTTAACTCTCCTGGTTAACTGAGAGCTTATATTACTCTCTTGGTCACCTAAAAGCTTACATTACTCTCCTGGTTACCTGAAAGTTTACATTACTTTTCTAATCCCCTGAAAGCTTATACTAGTCTCCTTGTCACCTGAAAGCTAACATTATACGCCTGGCCACTTGCAAGCTTACTTTACATGTCAATTCACCTAAAAGCTTACATTAATCTCCTGGTCACCTGAAAGTTTACATTACTCTCCCGCTAACCTGAAACCTTACATTAATCGTCTGGTGACCTGTAAGCTAATACTACTCTCCTGGTTACCTGAAAGCTTAAATCATTCTTCTGGTCATTTGAAAGCTTAAATCATTCTTCTGGTCACTTGAAAGCTTACATAAATTGCCAGGCCACCTGAAACCTTACATTAATCTCTTCGTCACATGATAGCTTATATTACACAACTGGCCACTTGTAAGTTTACATTACTCTCCTAGTCACTTGAAAGCTTACATACTTGCCTGGTCACCTTAGAGCTTACATTACTTGCCTAGTCACCTGAAAGTTACATTAATTGCCTTGTCACCAGAAAAATACATTTCTTCCCTGGTCACCTGAAAGCCTATATTACTCCCCTAGTCACTTCTATGCTTACATTCCTCTCCTGGTCACCTGAAACGTTACAACACTCAACTTGTCACCTGAAAGCTGACATTACTTGCCTGGCAACCGAAAGCTTACATCAATCTCCTGGTTACCTTAGCTTACATTACTTGCCTGGCCACCTTCAAGCTTGCATTTTTGCCTGGTCACCTGAAAAATTACTTTACTTGCTTGGTCATCTGAAAGCTTACATAACATGCCTGATCATCTGAAAGTTTACATTTGTCTCCTGGTCACCAGGGAGCTTACATCACCCGCCTGGTCACCAGAAAGCTTATATTACTCGTTTGGGCACCTAAAAGCGAAGCTTGCATTACTCTCCTGTGACATGAAAGCTTACATTACTCGCCTGGTTACCTGAAAGCTTTGTTAAATTTCCTCGTCCCCTGAAAGCTTACATTACTCACCTGGTCACCTAAAGGCTTATATTACTTGACTGGTCACCTGAAAGCTTATATCAATTGTTTGGTCAACTGAAAACTTACATTACTCACCTGGTCACCCGAAAGCTTGATACTTGCCTGGTCACCTGAAAGCTTACATTACTCTCATGGTCACTTGACAGCTGGTCACTTGAAAGCTTTCATTATTTCTCTGGTCAGCTGAAAGCTTACATCAATCTCCTGGTCACTTGAAAGCTTATATTACTCTAGCGGCCACCTGAAAGCTTACATTATTCTCTTGGTCACCTAAAACCTCAAATTACTCTCCTGGTCATCTGCAAACTTGTATGAATTGCCTGGTCACCTAAAACCTTACATTACTCTCCTGGTCACCTGATAGTTTTCATTACTATACTGGCTACCTGAAAGCTTACATGGCTCTCCTAGTCACATGAAAGTGTACATGCTTGCCTGGTCACCTGAAAGCTTATATTACTTGCCTAGTCACCTGAAAGCTTACATTAATTGCCCTGTCACCCGAAAGCATATATTTGCTCCCTGGTCATATGAAAGCTTAATTTACTCTCTTAGTCACCTCAAAGCTTACATTATTCGCCTAGTCACCTGAAAGGTTACAGTACTCGACTGGTCACCTGAAAGTCTACGTTACTTGCTTGGCCACTTGAAAGCTTACAATACTTTCATGGTCAACTGAAAGGTTACATTATACTCCTGGTCAAATGAGACTTTACATTACACTTCTAGACACCTAAAAGCTTACTTTACCTGTCTGGTCAGCCGAAAGCAAATATTATTCTTCTCGTCACTTGAAAGCTTACCTTACTTGCCTGGTGACCTGAAAACTTACATTGTATGCCTGGTAACCTGAAAGTTTACATTATTTGTCTGGTCAACTGAAAACCTTCATTACTTCCCTGGTCACCTAAAAGCTTACATTACTCGCCTGTTTACCTGAAAACATAGATTACTTTCGTAGTCCCTTGAAAGCTTACTTTACTCACCTGGTCACCTAAAGGCTTGCGATACTTGACTGGTCAACTGAAAGCTTGCATTGCTTGTTTGGTCACCTGAAAGCCATGCCTCACCTGGTCACCCGAAAGCTTACAATACTTGCCTTGTTACTTGAAAGCTTACATTACTCTGCTGGTGACCTGAAATCATACATTACTCTTTTGGACACTTGAAACCATACATTTCTCTCCTCGTAACCTGATAGCTTACATTACTCGCCTGGTCACTTAAAAGCTTTCATTACTTCTCTGGTCAGCTGAAAGCTTGCATTAATCCCCTTGCATTAGTCTACCGGTCACTTGAAAGCTTACAGTACTCTCCTGGTCACCGAAAAGCTTACATTAATCTCCTGGTCATCCGAAAGCTTACATTACTCTCCTGGCCATTTGAGAGCTTACATACTTGCCTGGTCACCTGAAAGCTTACATTATTTGCTTAGTTATCAGAAAGTTACATAACTTCCCTATAACCTGAGACATACATTACTTCTCTGGTAACTTGAAAGCGTACATTACTCTCCTTGTCACCTTAAAGCTCCCGTTCCTCTCCTGGTCACCCGAAAGGTTACAATATCCGCCTGGTCACCTAAAACCCGACATTACTTACTTGGCCACCTAAAAGCTTACACTAATCTCCTGGCCACCTTAGCTTACATTACTCGCCTGCTCACCTGAAGGCATATATTACTAGACTGGTAACCTTAAAGCTTGCATTTTTGCCTGGTCACCTGAAAAGTTACAAAACTTGCCTGGTCATCTGAAATCTTACATTAGTCTCCTGGTCATAAGAAAGCTTATATCACCCGTCTCGTCACCTGAAAGCTTATATTTCTCGCCTGGTCACCTTAAGCTATGCTTACATCAGATGATTTGAAGGCGTACATAACTCGCTTTCATGATTTCTCTGGTAAGCTGAAAGACTATTTCAATCTCCTGGTCACTTGAAAGTGTACATTACTCTTCTGGTCACCTGAAACCTTACATTATTCGTCTGGTAACCTGAAAGCTTATATTACTCTCCTGGTCATCTAAAACCTTGAATTACTCTCGTGGTCACTTGAAGGCTTACATGAATTGGCTGGTCACCTAAAGCCTTACATTACTCACCTGGTCACCTGAAAGTTTGTGATACTTGTCTAGTCACCTGAAAGCTTACATTACTCTCATGGTCACCTGATAGCTTACATTATTTACCTGGTAACTTGCAAGCTTTCATTACTTCTCTGGTCAGTTGAAAGCTTACATCTATCTCCTGTTCACTTCAAAACTTACATTCCTCTAGCGGTCACCTGAAAGCTTATACTACTCTCCTGGTCATCTGAAACCTCAAATTACTCTCGTGGTCACTTGAAAGTTTACATGAATTGCCTGGTCACCTAAAACCTTACATTACGCTCCTGGTCACCTGATAGTTTACATCACGTTACTGGTCACCTGAAAGTTTGCATAACACTCCTGGTCACTTGAAAGCTTACACACTTGCCTGGACATCTGAAAGCTTATATTACTTGGCTAGTCACCTGAAAGTTTACTTTAATTGCCCTGTCACCTGAAAGCATATATTTGCTCCCGGGTCACCTGAAAGTCTATTTCACTTTCGTGGTCACTTCAAAGCTTACTTTCCTCGCCTGGTTATCCGAAAGCTTTAATCACTTTTCTAGTCAGCTGGAAGCTTACATTACTCACATGGTCAGCTAAAAACTTACATTACTCACATGGTCACCTAAAAGCTTACATTACTCACATGGTCACCTAAAAGCTTATAACACTTGACTGGTCACCTGAAAGCTTGCATTACGTCTTTGGACTCCTGAAAGCTTACATTACTCACCTGGTCACCTGAAAGCTTAAAATACTTCCCTGGTCACCTGAAAGCTTATAATACTTCCCTTGTCACCTGAAAGCATACATAACTCTCTTGGTGACTTGAAATTTTACATTACTCTCCTGGACACTTGAAAGATTACATTGCTCCGCAAGTCACCTGATAACTTACATTACTCGCGTCATCACTTGAAAGCTTTCATTTATTTTTGGTCAGCTGAAAGTTTACATCAATATCCTGGTCACTTGAAAGCTTAATTTAGTCTACCGGTCACTTGAAAGTATACATTACTCTCCTGGTCACCTAAAAGCTTACATTAATCTCCTGGTCAACTAAAAACTGACATTACTTTACATCACATTATTCGTCTGGCGACCTGTAAGCTAATATTACTTTCTTGGTCATCTGAAAGCTTACATTACGCCACTGGTCACCTGAAAGCTTACATTACTCTACTGGTCACTTGAAAACTTACATTACCTGCCTGGTCACCTGAAGGCTTATATTACTTGCCTAGTCACCTAAAAGTTACATTAACTGCCTTGTCATCTGAGACATACATTACTTCCTTGGTCACCTGAAAGCTTACATTACTCTCCTCGTCACCTCAAAGCTTCCATTCCTCTCCTAGTCACCTGAAAGGTTACAATACTCGCCTGGTCACCTGAAAGCTGACATAACTTGCCTGGCCACCTAAAAGCTTACATTAATCTCCTGGTCATCTTAGCCTACACTACTCGCCTGTTCACCTGAAAGCTTATATTACTTCCCTGGTCACCTTAAAGCTTGCATTTTCCCTGGTCACCTGAAAGCTTACATGACTTGCCTGGTCATGTGAGAGGCTACATTAGTCTCCTGGTCACAAGAAAACTTACATCAACCACCTCGTCACCTGAAGCCATATATTTCTCGCCTGGTCACTTCAAGCTAAGCATACATTACGCTCCTGGTGACCTGAAGGCTTACATTACTCCCCCGTCGCATGAAAGCTTACTTTACTTTCCTAGTCACCTAAAAGCTTACATTACTCACTTGGTCACCTAAAACCTTACATTACTTGACTGGTCACCTGAAAGCTTACATTCTTGCTTGGTCACCTGAAAGCTTATGAACCTTGCCTGGTCACCTGAAAGCTTATGAACCTTGCCTAGTCACCTGAAAGCGTATGAATCTTGCCTGGTCACCTGAAAGCTTACATTACTCTCAGGATGATCTGGAAGCTTACTTTACACTCATGGAGACCTGAAAGTTATCATTACTCTCCTTGTCACCTGATAGCTTACATTATTCACCTGGTCACTGGAAAACTTTCATGATTTCTCTGGTCAGCTGAAAGACTTCATAAATCTCCTAGTCACTTGAAAGCTTGCATTACTCTTCTGGTCACCTGAAACCTTACATTTCTCGCCTGGTGAGTGAGAGCTTATATTACACTCCTGGTCACCTGAAATCTTAAATTACTTTCGCGGTTACTTGAAAGCGCACATGAAATGACTGTACACCTAAAACCTTACATTACTCACATGATCACCTCAAAGGTTATAATACCTGTCTAGTCACCTGAAAGCTTACATTACTCTCAAGGTCACCTGATAGCTTACATTACTCAACTGGTTAGATTAAAGCTTTCAGTAGTTCTCAGGTGAACTTAAAGTTTACACTAATCTCCTGGTCACTTGTAAACTTACATTACTCTAGCGATCACCTGAAAGCTTATATTACTCTCCTGGTCATCTGAAACCTTGAATTATCCTGTTGGTCACTTGAAAGCTTACATGAATTGCCTGATGACCTAAAACCTTACATCACCCTCCTGGCACCTGATAGCTTACATTACTCTACTGGTCACCTGAAAGCTTATATTACTCGCCTGGTTACCTGAATACTTATATTAATCGAATAGTCACCTGAACACTTAAACTGATTGAATAGTCGCCTGAAAACTTACGTTTATTACCCTGTCATCAGAAAGCATATATTTGCTCCCTGATCACCTGAAAGCTTACTTTACTCTCTTAGTAACCTCAAAGCCTACACTACTCGCCTGGTAACCTGAAAGGTTGCAGTACTTGACAGGTCACCTGAAAGCCTACATTTCTTGTTTGGCCACCTGAAAGCTTACAATACTTGCATAGTCAGCTAAAAGGTTACATTACACTCCTGGTCAAATGACTTTACATTACTCTACTGGACACCTCAATACTTACATTACTTGTCTGGTCACCCGAATGCTAACATTATACTTTTCGTCACTTTAAAGCTTATTTTACATACTTGGTCACCTGAAAGCTTACATTACTTGCCTGGTAACCAGAAAGCTTACACTATTTCCCTGGTCACCTGAAAGCTTTCATTACTTGCCTGGTCACCTGAAAGCTTACATTTCTCCCCTGGTCACCTGAAAGCTTGCATTACATTTCTAGTGAAAGCTTACTTTACTCACTTGATCACCTGAGAGATTACTTTAAAAGATTGGTCACCTGAAGGATTATATTACTCAACTAGTCACCGAAAGCCAATATTGCCTGGTCACCTGAAAGCTTACATAACTCTCCTGGTCACCTGAAATCTTAAATCAATGTCCTTGGCACCTGAAAGCTTACATTACTCTCCTGGCCAGCCGAAAGCTAACGTTAATCTTCTCGTCACTTGAAAGCTTACATTACTCTCCTGGTCACCTTAAAGATTACATATTTGCCTGGTAACCTGGAGGCTTATATTATTTGCCTCATCACCTGAAAGCCTACATTACTTGCCTGGTCACCTGAAAGCCTTACATTACTTACCTAATCACCTGAAAGCTACATTGATTGCACTGTCACCTGAAACATACATTACTTCCTTGGTCAGGTTCAAGCTTACATTACTCTCCTCATATTTCTCTCCTGGTCACCTGAAAAGTTACAATACTCGACTGGTCACCTGAAAGCGGACATTGCTTACCTGGCCACCCAATAGCTTAAATCAATCTCCTGGTCACCTTAGATTACATTACTCGCCTGCTCACCTGAAAGATTATTTTACTTACTTGGTCACCTTAAAGCTTGCATTTTTGCCTGGTCACCTGAAAACGTACATTACTTGCTTGGTCACCTGAAGGCTTACATAACTTGCTTGCTCATCTGAAAGCTTACATCAGTCTTCTGGTTACAGGAAAGCTTACATCTCCCGGCTCCTCAACTGAAAGCTTATGTTACTAGCCTGGTCACATGAAAGCTTATATTACTCGCCTGGTCACCTGAAAGCTAACCTTACGTTACTCTCCTGGTCACCTGAAGGGTTACATTACTCGCCTGGTTACCTGAAACATTTTATTACTTTCCTAGCCATCTGAAAACTTACATTACTCACCTGGTCACCTAAAAGCTTACATTACTTGACTGGTCGCCTAAAATTTTACATTGCTTGTTTGGTCACCTGAAAGCTTACATTATTCACCTGGTCTCCTAAAAGTTTATTATGCCTGCCTGGTCACGTGAAAGCTTCCATTACCATCATGGTGACCTGAAAGCTTACATTACACTCCTGGACACCCGAAAGCTTTCATTACTCTCCTGTTCACCTGATAGGTTACAGTGCTCGCCCTGTCACTAGAAAGCTCTCATGACTTCCTTGGTCAGCTGAAAGTTTACATCAATCTCCTGGTCTCTTAAAAGCTTCCAATACTCTACTCGTCACCTGCAACCTTATATTATTCACCTGGGGACCTGAAAGCTTATATTACTCTCTTGTTCATCTGACACCTTACATTGCTCTCGTGGTCACTTGAAAGCTTACATGAATTGCCTGGTAACCTAAATCCTTAGATCGCTCCCCTGGTCACCTGAAAGCTTACATTACTCTACTGATCACCTGAAAGCTTACATGACTAGCCTGGTTATCTGAAAGCTTATATTACTTGCCTACTCACCTGGAATCTTTCACTCATTGCCCTGTTCACCTAAAAACTTAAATTTCATGCTTGGTCACCTGAAAGTTTACATTACTTAATTGGTCACCTAAAGCTTACATTACTTTTCTAGTCACCTGAAAGCTTGTATTACTTGTTTGGTCAGCTGATAGCTTGCATTACTCACCTGGTCACCTGAAAGCTAATAATACTTGCCAACTGTGACCCTCCCAGTGACCTGAAAGTTTACAATACGCTCCTGGACACCTGAAAGCCTACATTACTCTCCTGGTCGCCTGACATCTTACATTACTTGCCAGGTCACTTGAAAGCTTTCATTACTTCTCTGGTCAACTGAAAGCTTATATCAGTTCCCTGCTCATTTGAAAGCTTACATTACTTACCGGCCACCTGAAAATTTATATTACTCTCCTGGTCATCTGAAACCTTAAATTACTCTCCAGGTCACTTGAAAGCTTACATAAATTGCTCTGTCACCTAAAACCTTACATCACTCTCCTGGTCACCTGATAGCTAACATTACTCTACTGATCACCTGAAAGCTTATATTACTCGCCTGGTAACCTGAAAGCATATATTACTTGCCTAGTCACCTGAAAGTTTACACTTATTGCCCTGTCACCTAAAAGCATATATTTTGCCCCCTGGCCACCTGAAAGTTTACTTTACTATCTTAGCCACTTGAAGGCCTACATTACTCGCCTGGTCATCTGAAAGCTTTCGTTACATTTCTAGTCACTTGAAAGCTCACTTTACCCACCAGGTCACTTGAGATATTACCTTAAATGACTGGTCACCTGAAAGCTTACATTACTCAACTGGTCACCTGAAAGCTTACATAACTCTCCAGGTCACCTGAATTCTTACTTCACTCTCCCTGTCACCTGAAAGCTTACATTACTCTCCTGGTCACCTGATAGCATACATTACTCGTCTGGCCACTTGAAAGCTTATATTACTTGTCTGGCCAGCCGAAAGCTAATACCAATCTTCTAGTCACTTGAAGCTTACATTACTTGCCATTCACCTTGAATCTTACAGTACATGCCTGGTAACCTGAAAGCTTATATCATTTCCTGGTCACCTGAAACCTTACGTTACTCGCCTATTTACCTGAAAGCTTACATAAATTTCTTTGTCACCTGAAAGCTTACATTACTCACCTGGTCACCTATAAGCTTACATTACTTGACTGGTCACCTGAAAGCTTACATTACTTGTTTGGCCATCTGAAAGCATATATTACTCACCTGGTCACCTGAAAGCTTATAATACTTACCTGGTCAGCTGAAAGCTTACATTACCCTCCTGGTGACCTGAAATTTTACATTACTCTCCTGGACACCTGAAAGCTTACGTTACTCTCCTAGTCATCTGATAGCATACATGACTCACCCGGTCACTTGAAAGTTTGCATTACTTCTCTGGTCAGCTGAAAGGTTACATCAGTTCCCTAGTCACCTGAAATCTTACATTACTCTACCGCTCACCTGAGAGCTTACATTATTCTCCTGGTCACCTGAAAGTTTTCTTTACTCTCCTGGTCAACTTAAAGCTTACGTTACTCTCCTGGTCAACTAAAAGTTTACATTACTCTCTTGGTCACATGAATGCTTACATAACTTGCCTGGTCATTTGAAAACTTGCATTATTCTCCTTGTCACATGAAAGCTTACATCACCCGTCTGGTCACCTGGAAGCTTACAGTACTCGTCTGGTCACCTGAAAGTTACTCTAGTGGTCAACTGAAAGGTTACATTACTTGCCTGGTCACCTGAAAGCTAACATTACTATCCTCGTCACCTGAAAGCTTACTTTACTCTCCTGGTCACCTAAAACCTTACATTACTCGCCTGGTGACCTGAAAGCTACATTATTCTCTTAGTCACCTGATAGGTTAGATTACTCTCCGGGTCAATTGAAAGTATACATGAATTGCCTAGTCATCTAAAAGATTGCATTAATCTCCTGGCCACCTTATTACTCGCCTGGTCACCTGAAAGCTTACATTACTAGCCTGGCCACCTGAAAGCTTACATTACTTGCATGGTCACTTAAAAACGTGCATTATTCTCCTGGTCAGCTGAGAGCTTACGTTGATCTCCTGGCTAGCTGAAAGCTCACCTTACTTGATTGGTCACCTGAGAGTTTACATTACTCTCCTGCTCACCTGAGAGCTTGCACTGCTCTCTTGGTCACTTGAAAGCTTATGTTATACTCACTGTCACCTGATAGATCGCATTACTCTCCTGTTCACCTTAAAAATCTATAGTACTTACCTAGTCACATGAAAGCTTACATAACTTGTCTGGTCACGTAATAGTTTACATCAATCTGCTGGTCATCTGAAAGGTTACATTACTCACCTGATCACCTGAAAGCCTCCATTACTTGCCTGGTCACTGGAAAGCTTATAGTATTTCCCTCGTCACCTGTAAGCTTACATTTCCTGCTAGGTCCCCTTAAAGCACACATTACTCTCCTCGTCACCCGAAAGTTTACCAATTTTCTCCTCTTCATCTAAAAGCTTACATTAATCTTCTGATCAGCTGAGGGCTTACATTACTCTCCTGGTTAACTGAAGACCTACATTACTCTCCTGATTACTTGAAAGCTTGTTTTATTTGACTGCTCACCTAAAATCTTAAAGTACTCTCCTAGTCACTTGAGAGCTTACATGACTCTCTTGGTCACCTGAAAGCTTTCATTACTCTCCTGGTCATCTGATAGTTTACATTACTCTCCTAGTCACCTGAAAACTTAATCACTCGCCTGGTCACCTGAAATCTTACTTGTCTGGTCATCTGATAGTTTACATTAATACACTGGTCACTTGAAAGCTTACACTACTCGTCTGGTCACCTGAAAGCTTACATTACTTGCCTGGTCATCTGAAACAATGCATAACTTGTTTGGTCACCAGAAAGCTTACATTACTTGCCTGATCATCTGAAAGTTTGCATTACTTTCCTGGTTACCTGAAAGCTTATATTACCCTCCTTCTTACCTGATAGCTTACATTATTATACACCTAGTCACCTGAAAGCTTAAATTACTTGCCTGGTCACCAGAAAGCTTACATAACTCTACTGATCACCTGAAATCTTACATCACTCTCCTGGTCACTTGAAAGCTTAAATTACTCTCCTAGTCATCTGATAGCATACATTACTCGCCTGGTCACTTGAAAGTTTTCATTACTTCTCTAGTCAGCTGAAAGTTTAATCTTTCCCCTGGTCACATGAAAGCTTACATTACTCTACCGGTCACCTGAAAGCTTACATTATTATCCTGCTCACTTGAAAGATTTCATGATTCCCTTGGTCACCTGAAAGCTTACATAACTTGCCTAGTCACCCAAAAGTTTACATTACACTCCTGGTCACATGCAAGCCTACAACACTCGCCTGGTTATCTGAATGCTTACATTACTCGCCTGGTCACCTGAAGCTTACGTTACTTGTCTGGCCTCCTAATAGCTTGCATTGATATGCTGGTCACCTAAAAGCTTACATTACTCAGTTGGTCACAGGAAAGAATATATTATTTGCCTGGTCACATGAATGGTTACATTACTCCCCTGGTCACCTGAAAGCTTACATAACTTGCCTAGTCATCCAAAAGCTTACATTACTCTCCTGTTCATATGAAAGTTTACAACACTCGCCTGGTTATCTGAATACTTTCAGTACTTGTCTAGTCACCTGAATGCTGAGCTTAGATTACTTTCGTAGTCAACTGAAAGCTTACATTTCTTGCCTGGTCACCTGAAAGCCTGCATTACTCTCCTGGTCACCTGAAAGCTTACATTACTCTCCTGGTCACCTTACACACCTTACATTACTCGCCTGGTGACCTGGAAGCTTATATTACTCTCCTGTTTACTTGAAAGGTTAGATTACTCTCGTGGTCACTTGAAAGCTTGCATGAATTGCCTGGTCACCTACAAGCTTTCATCAATCTCTTGGTCATCTTAGCTAACATTGTTCGCCTGGTCACCTGAAAGCTTACGCTACTTTCCTGGCCACCTGAAATCTTACATTACTTGCATGGTCCTTTGAATGCTTATATCAGTCTTCTGATCACCAGAAAGCTTACATTATTCTCCTGGTTACCTGAAAGATTACATTACTTGACGGGTCACCTGAAAGCTTACATTACTCTCCTGCTCACCTAAAGATTTACATTACTTGCTTAGTCACCTAAAAGCTTACATTACTTGTCTGGTCACATGATAGTTTACATTAATCTGTTGGTCACCCGAGGGCTTACTCTACTCGTCTGGTCACCTGAAAGCTTGCATTGCTTGCCTGGTTACCGGAAAACTTATATCATTTCCCTGGTCACCTGTAAGTTTGCATTACTTGACTGGTCCCCTGAAAGCATAAATTACTCATCAATGTCACCTGAACGCTTACATTACTCTCATGGGTACCTGAAAGCTTACTTTACTTGATTGGTCACCCGAAAGCTTACATTACTCTCCTGGTCACTTAAGATTTTACATTACTGTCTTGGTCACCTGAATGCTTATATTACTCTCTGATAGCTTACATTACTCTAATGGTCACTTGAAAACTTAAATCACTCGCCTGGTCACCTGAAAGCTTACGTAACTTGTCTGGCCTCCTAAAAGCTTACATTGACATGCTGATCCCCTAAAAGCTTACATTACTCAATTGGTCACAAGAAAGCTTTTATCATTTGCCTGGTCACATGAATGATTACATTACTTCCCTGGTCACCTGAAAGCTTACATAGCTTTCCTTGTCACTTGAAAGCTTACATTAGTCTCGTTGTCACTTGAAAGTTTGCATTACTCTCCTGAACATGTGAAAGCTTACATTACTCTTTTGGTCACCTGAAAGCTTACATTTCTTGCCTGGTCACATGAAACCTTACATTACTCGCCTAATCAACTCGAACCGTATATTACTTGCCTGGTCATAGGAAAGCATGCATTACTTTCCTGGTCACCTGAAAGTTTACATGACTTGCCTGGTCACCTGAAAGCTTGCATAAATCTCCTAGTTACTTGAAAGCTTATATTACTCTCCTGGTCACCTGAAAGCTTACATTACTTGCTGGTCACCTGAAACCTCACATAACTTGCTTGGTCACCAGAAAGGTTGCATTACTTTTCTGGTCACATGAGAGCTTACATTACTCTACGGGTCACCTGACAGCTTACTCTATTCTCCTGGTCACCTAAAATCTTATGTTACTCTCCGGGTCACCTGATAGCTTACATCACTTTCCTGGTCGCATGAAAACTTACATTACTTGCCTGGTCACCTGAAAGCATACATTACTTGTCTGGTCACCTGAAAGCATACATTACTTGTCTGGTAACCTAAAAGTTTACATTGATCTGCTGATCACTTGAAAGCTTACATTACTCGCCTGGTCATCTTAAAGCTTCCATTACTTACCATGCCATCGAAGAGCTTATATCATTTGCCTGGTTACCTGAAAGCTTACATTACTAGCCTGTTCACTTGAAAGCTTTCATTACTTCTCTGGCCAGCGGAAAATTAACACAAATCTCTTGGTTACTTGAAAGCTTATATTAGTCTATTGGTCCCTTGAAAGCTTACATTACCCTCCTGGTCACCTAAAAGCTTACCTTACTCTCTTGGTCATTGGTTATCTGAAAGCTTACATAACTTGCTTGGTCATATGAAAACTTACACTACCCTACTGTTCACATGAAAGCTTACATCACCCCCTTGGTCACCTGAAAGTTTACATTACTCTTCTGGTCACCTGAAAGTTTACATTAATCGCCTTGTCACTTGAAAGCTAACATTATTTGTCTGGCTACCTGAAAACTTACATAACTTGCACTTCACCTAAAAGCTTACATTACTCGCCTGATCCCCTGAAAGTCTGCATTACTTTCCAGGTTATATGAAAGCTTTCATAACTTGCCTGGCCATCTGAGAGCTTACATTACCCTCCTGGTCACATAAAAGCTTACATCACCTGCCTATGAACCTGAAAGCTTGCATTACTCACCTGGTCACTTGAAAGCTAACATTACTTGCCTGGCCAAATGAAAGTCTTCATAACTTGCAGGTCACCTGAAAACTTACATCACTCGCCTGATGACCTGAAAGCTTGCATTACTTTCCAGGTCACCTAAAAGCTCACATTATTTGCTTGGCCATCTGAGAGCCTACATTACTTGCCTAGTCACCTGAAAGCTTACAGTGCTCTGCTAGTCAAGTGAAAGCTTACATTACTAGCCCAGTCACCTAACAGCTTACATTACTCGCCTGGTTACCTGAAAGCTAAACTTACATTGCTCTCCAGGTCAACTAAAAGCTTACATTCCATGTCTGGACATCTAAAAACTTACATTTCTTGCCTGGTCACCTGAAGGCTTACATTGCTTTCCTGGTTACTTAAAAGCTTATATTACTCCTCTGGTCACCTGAAGCTTTACATTATCTTCTGGTCACCTGAAAGCTTACATTACAGATTTGGTCAACTGAAAGCTTACATTACGTGACTGGTCACCTGAAAACTTACATTACTTGCCTGGCCACCCAAAAGCTTACTCGCATGATCACATGAAAGATACATTTCTCTCCTGTTCAAACTAGAGCTTGTATTTCGTTCCTGGTCACCTAAAAGCTTTCTTAACTTTTCTGGTTACATCAAAGCTTGTAATACTCACCTAGACACCCGAATGCTTATATTATTCTCCTTCTCGTCTGAAAACATACACAACTCTCCTGGTCACCTGAAATCTTACATCACTCTTCTGGCCACCTGAAAGGTTTCATCACTCTCCTGTTCTCCTGAGAGCTTCTATTACTCTCCTGGTCACCTGAAAGCTTATATTACCTTGCAATGTCACGTGAAAGCTTACATTATTCATCTAGACACCTAAATGCTTTTATTACTCGCTTTCTCACTTGAAATCTTCCATCACTCTCCTGGTCACCTGAAAGCTTTCATTGCTCTCCTGGCCACCTGAAAGCTTAGATTACTCTCCTGGTCATCAACACGGTTACATTACTCGCTTGGTCACCTGAAAGCTTACTTTACTCACCTGGTCACCTGAGAGCTTACTAGTCACTAGAAAGCTTACGTGACTCAAATGGTCACCTGAAAGCTTAAAATACTTACCTGGTCACCTGAAAGTTTGCATTACTCTTTCGGTGACTTGAAATCCTAATTACTCTGCTGGACACCTAAAGGCTTACACTACTCTCCTGGTCACCTGAAAGCTTATATTACTTTCATTGTCACCTGAAAGCTTACATTACTCACCTAGAGACTAGAATGCTTTTAACACTCGCCATTCATCTGAAATCTTACATCACTCTCATAGTAACCTCAAAGTTTCCATTACTCTCCTGGTCTCCTGAAAGCTTATATTACTTTCGTGATCATTTGAAAGCTTACATTACTCTCCTGGTCATTAGTAATGTTACATTACTCGCTTGGTCACCTAAGAGCTTACTTAACTCATCTGGTCACCTGAGAGCTTACTTTAAATGAATGGTCACCAGAAAGCTTACATTACTCAAATGGTCACCTAAAAACATATATTACTTACCTTGTCACCTGAAAGTTTACATTATTTACCTAGTCAACTAAAAGCTTATATTAGCTACATAACTCTCCTGGTCGCCTAAAATCTTACATCACTCTCCAAATCACGTGGAAGCTTGCATTACACTCCTGGTCACCTGATAGCATAAATTTTTCGCCTGGCCCCTTGAAAGCTTAGATATATTGTCTGGTAAGCCGAAAGCTAACATTAATCTCCTCTTCACTTGAAAGCTTACATTATTTGCCTGTTCAGCCGAAAGCTTTTATTACTTGCCTGGTAACTTGAAAGCTTACAGTATTTGCCTGTTCACCTGAAAGCTTACATCCTTTGGTTGGTCGCCTGAAAGCTTACATTATGCACCTGGTTACCTGAAAGTTTACATTACTTTCCTAGTCACCTGAAAGCATACATTACTCACCTGGTCACTCAAAAGCTTACATTATTTGACTGGTCACCTAAAAGCTTGCATTATTCGTTTGGGCACCTGAAAACTTGCGTTACTCACCTTGTCACGTGAAAGCTTATAATAATTGTTTGGTTACCTGAAAGCTTACTTTACTCTCTTGGTGACTTGAAATCTTATATGACTGTCATGGACACCTGAAAGCTTGCATCACTCTCCTGGTCAGCTGAAAGCTTACATAGATCTCCTGGTCACTTGAAAACATACATTAGTCTACCAGTCATTTGATAGCTTACTTTACTCTCTTGGTGGCCTGAAATCTTACATTATTCTCCTGGTCATCTGAAAGCTTACATTACTTTCCTACCCACATGAAAGCTTACATCAACCTCCTGGTCACCTATAAGCTTTCATTACTCGCCTGGTCACCGAAACCTAGCATTACTTCTCTGGCCATCTGAAAGCTTACACAACTTGCCTGGTCACCTAAAAGCTTACGTTACTTGACTGATCATCTAAAAGCTCACATCTTGCTTCGTCACCTGAATGCTTACATTACCTTCTTGGTCACCTGAAAGCTTATATTACATTTCTAGTCACATAAAACCTTCCATCACTTACCTGGTCACCAGAGAGCTTACTTTAAATGACTGGTCACCTGAAAGCTTACATTACTCACCTGGTCACCTGAAAGCTTATATTTCTTCCTTCGTCACCTGGAAACTTTCATTACTCGCTTAGTCACCTGAAACCTTAGATGCTTGCTCACCTAAAAGCTTGCATAACTCTTGGTCACCTGAAATATTACATCACTCTCCTGGTCACCTGAAACTTTCATTACTCTATTAGTTACCTGAAAGCTTATATTTCTCTCCTGGTCACTGGAAAACATACATTACTCTCCTGGTCATCAATTTGCTTACACTACTCGCCTGGTCATCTGAAAGCTTACATTACCTGCTTGGTCACCTGAAACATTACATTTCACGACTGTTCACTTGAAACCTTACTTTCGTCACCTGCTCACCTGAGAGCTAACTTTGAATGTCTCATTACCTGAAAGCTTACATTACGCCACTGGTTACCTTAAGCTTCCATTACCTGCCTGGTAACCTGAAAGCTTATATCATTTGCTTAGTCACCTAAAAGCTTTTGTTTCTTGCCTGGTCATCCGAAAACTTACATTAATTTCCTCGTCACCTGAAAGCTTTTATTACTCACCTGATCACCGAAAGGCTTACATCACTTGTTTGGTCATCTGAAAGCTTACATTACTCAACTGGTCTCCTGAAAGCTTATGATACATGCCTGGTCACCTGAAAGCTACATTACTCACCTGGTGACCTGAAATTTTACATTACTCTCCTGGACACCAGAATGCTTACATTAGTCCCCTGGTCATTTGATGTCTCACATGACTCGCCAAGTCACTTGAAAGCTTTCATTACTTCTCTGGTCAGCTGAAATCTTACATCAATCCTCTTTTCACTTGAAATATTACGTTATTCCTACGGTCACCTGAAAGCTTACATTACTCTCCTGGTCACCTAAAAGCTTGCATTACTCCCTTGGTCACCTGAAAACTTACATAACTTGCCTGGTCATTTGAAGGTTAAATTACTCTCTTGGTCACATGAAAGCTTACAGTACTCGCCTGGTCACCTGAATGCTAAACTTGAATTATTCTCCTGGTCATCTAATGGCTTAAATAACTTACCTGGTCACCTGAAAGTTTATATTGCTCTCTTTGTCACCTAAATTCTTACATTACTCGCCTGGTGACCTGAAAGCTTATATTACTCTCCTGGTCACCTGAAAGGTTAAGTTACTCTCCTGGTCATTGAAAGCTTGCATGAATTGTCTAGTCGCCTATAAGCTTACATTACCCTCCTAGTCATTTTAGCTTACATTATTCACCTGGTCACCTGAAAGCTTACATTACTTGCCTGGCCACCTGAAAGCTTGCTTTATTTGCATGGTCACGTGAAAGTTTTCATTACTCTTCTGGTCACCTGAAAGTTTACATTTTGTTCCTGGTTACCTGGAAGCTTATATTATTTGACTGGTCACCTCAAGGCTTACATTACTCTCATGGTCACCTATGAGCTTCCGTTACTCCCTTGATCTCCTGAAAGCTTATAATACTCTCCTAGTCACCTGATAGCTTACATTACTCTGCTGGTCACCTGAAAATTTACATTACTCACCTAGTCACCTAAAAGTTTACATCTCATTCCTGGTCACCTGAAAGTTTATATTACTCCCCTTGTCACCTAAATTCTTTCATTACTAGCCTGGTAACCTGAAAGCTTATATTATTCCCCTGGTCACCTGAAAGGCTAAATCACTCTCCTGTTCATTGAAAGCTTGCATGAATTGTCTAGTCGCCTATAAGCTTACATTACTCTGATAGTCACTTTAGCTTACATTACTTGCCTGGTCTCCTGAAAGCATACATTATTTGCACGGTCACGTGAAAGTTTTCATTACTCTTCTGGTCACCTAAAAGCATACATTTTTCTCCCGGTTACCTGAAAGCTTATATTACTTGACTGGTCACCTAAAAGCTTACATTACTCTTTGGTCACATAAGAACTTCCATTACTCTCTTGCTTACCTTAAAGCATGTATTCCTCTCATAGTCACCTGTAAGCTTCCAATATTCTCTTGGTCACCTGAAAGCTTATAATATTCACTTTGTCACCTGATAGCTTATATTACTCTCCTAGTCACCTGAAAACTTACATTACTCGCCTGGTCACCTGAAAGCTTATGTTATTTGTCTGGTCACCTAATAGTTTAGATTAATATGCTGGTCACCTGAATGCTTATATTACTCATCTGGTAACAGGAAAGCTTATATCATTTGCCTGGTCGCCTGAAAGCTTACATTACTTCCCTGGTCGCCTGAAAGCTTACATTACTTCCCTGGTCAGCAAACAGCTTTCATTACATGCCTGGTCACCTGAAAGTTTACATATTTTTTCTTGTCACCTGAAAGCTTACATTAATCTCATGGTCACTTGAAAGCTTACTTAACGCTCCTGGACATGTAAAGGCTCACATTACTCATCTGGTCACCTGAAAGCAGGCATTACTTGTCTCGTCTCCTGAGAACTTACATTACTGTCCTGGTCACCTAAAAGCTTACATTACTCTCCTTGTCACCTGAAAAGTTACGTTACTATTCTAGTCACAGGAAGGCTTACATTACTCGCCTGGTCACCCGAAAACTTACATTACTTGCCTAGACACCTCAAAGCTTACACTATTTGCTTGGTCACCTGAATGCTTACATTGCATTCCTAGTCACTTGAAAGCTTCCATTACTCACATGGTTACCCAAAAGCAAATATTATTTCCATATCACCTGAAAGCTTACATTACTCACCTAGTCACCTGAAAGTTTACTTTGCTAGCTTGCTCACCTGAAAGCTTGCATAACTCTTTTGGCCAGCTGAAATCTCACATCAGTCTTCGGGTCACCTGATTACACTCCTGGCCACTTCAAAGCTTGCATTGCTTATCTGAACAGCTGAAAGCTAACATTAATAACTTCGTCATCTTAAGGCTTACATTACTTTCCTGAGAACCTGAAAGCTTATATTATCAGTCTGGTCACCTGAAAGCTTACATTATTTGCCTAGTCTCCTGAAAGCTTGTATTGATTTCCTAATCACCTGAAAGCTTACATTACTCACCTGGTCACCTAAAAGCTTAAATAACTTCTTTAGTCATCTGAAAGCTTACATTACTCTCCTGGTCTCCTGAAAGCTTATGATACATGCCTGGTCACCTAAAAGCTTACATTACTCTCCTGGTGACCTGAAATTTTACATTACCCTCCTGGACACTAGGAAGCTTACATTTCTCTCTTGTTCATCTGATATCTTACATTACTCACCTGGTCACTTGATAGCTTTCATTACTTATCTGGTCAGGTGAAAGCTTACCATCAATCCCCTGGTCTTGATATATCACGATATTCTTACGGTCACATAAGAGCTTACATTATTCTCTCCGTCACCTAAAAACTTATATTACTCTCCTCATCATATGTTAACTTACTCTTCTAGTAAACTGAAAACTTACATTACTCGCCTGGTCACCTGAAAACTTACATTACTCTTCTCGTTACATAATAGTTTATATTAACATGCTGGTCGCCTGAATGCTTACGTTACTCACCTGGCCACAGGAAAGCTTATATTTTTTGCCTGGTCACCTGAAAGTTTACATTACTTGCCTGGTCACTTGAAAGTTTGCATAACTTTTATTGTCACCTGAAAGCTTGCATTAATCTCCTGGACATGTGAAAGCTTACATTACTCTTCTGGTCACGTGAAAGCATACATCACTTGTCTGGTCGCATGGAAGTTTACATTACTTGCTTGATCACCTGAAACCTTAGATTTCTCGCCTGGTTACCTGAAAGCTTACGTTACATTTCTGAAACATTACCTGAAACCATACATTTCTCGCCTGGTTACCTGAAAGCTTACATTACATTTCTAGCCACCTGAAAGCTTACTTTCCTCACCTGATAACCTGAGAGCTTACTTTAAATGACTGGTCACATGTAAGCTTACATTACTCAACTGGTCAACTGAAAGCTTATATTACTTGCATGGTCACCTGAAAGCTTACATCGCTCTCCTAGTCATCTGAAACCTTATATTACTCTCCTAGTCACCTGATAGCATATACTACTAGCCTGGCCACTTGAAAGCTTACATTACTTGTATGGACATTCGAAAGCTAACATTAATCTCCTCGTCACTTGAAAGCTAACATTAATCTCCTCGTCACTTGAAAGCTAACATTAATCTCCTCGTCACTTGAAAGTTTATATTACTTGCCTTTTAACCTGAAAGTTTGAATTATTTGCCTGATTACCTGAAAGCTTATATTAATTGCCTTGTCACCTGAAATCTTACTTTACTCTCCTGGATACCAAAAAGTTTATATCACTCTCCTGATCACCTGATATCTTACATTACTCGCCTGGTCACTTGAAAGCTTACATTACTTGACTGGCCACCTAAAAGCTTACAGTACTCTCCTGGTCACTTGAGAGCTTACATTACTCTCTTGGTCACATGAAAGCTTATATCACTCTACTTGTCATCTGATAGCTTACATTACTCTCCTGGTCGCCTAAAAGCTTCCATTACTCACCTGGTCACAGGAAGGCTTATATTATTTGCCTGGTCACTTGAAAGCTTGCATTACTTACCTTTTCAGTTGAAAGCTTACATTACTTACCTGGTCACCTGAAAGCTTACATAAATCTGGTTACTTGAAAGCTTGCGTAAATCCCCTGGTTACTTGAAAACTTACATTGCTTTCATGGATATGTGAAAGCTTACATTACTCTTCTAGTCAGCTGAAAGCTTACATTACTCTTCTAGTCAGCTGAAAGCTTACATTACTTGCCTGGTTACATGAAACCTTACAATACTTGCGTGATCACCCGAAAGCATACATTACTTGCCTGGTCACAGGAAAGCTTATATCATTTACCTGGGCACCTGAAAGTTTACATTACTTCCCTGGTCACCTAAACGTTTACATTATTTGCCTGATCACCTGAAAGCTTAAATGACTTTCTTTTTCACCTGAAAGCTTACATTACTCTCCTGAACATACGAAACCTTATATTACTCTTGTAGTCACCTGAAAGCTTACATTACTTTCCTGGTCACCAGAAGCCTTACATAACTTTCTTGGTCACCAGAAGGCTTCCATTACTTGTCTGGTCAGCTGAAAGCTTGCATTACTTTCCTGGTCACTTAAGTGCTTACATTACTCTCCTCGTCACCTGAGAGTTGATATCACTCTTGTGGTCACCTGAAAACTTACATTACTCGCCTGGTCACCTGAAAGCTTACATTACTTGTGTGGTCACCTAATAGTTTACATTGATCTGCTGCTCACCTGAAAGCTTATATTACTCTCCTGATCATAAGAAAGCTTACATTACTCTCCAGTCACCTGAAATCTTGCATTACTCGCCTAGTCACCCGAGAGCTTACATTACTCTCCTAGTCACCTGAAAGTTCACATTACTCTCTTGGTCACCCAAAAGCTTACATTACTCTTCTAGTCACATGAAAACCTACGTTACTCTCCTGGTCACATGAAAGCATATATTACTCTCCTGATCACCTGAAAGCTTACATTACTCTCCTATTCATCTGAATGCTTACGTTACTCTCCTAGTCACCTGGAAGCTTACACTGCTCTCTTTGTCACCTGAAAGCTTACATTCTTCTCCTGGTCACCTGAAAACTTTTAGTACTCACCTGGTCACCTGAAAGTTCATATTACTCTCCTAGTCACCTGAAAGCCTACACCAATTGCCTGGTCACCTGAAACTTTACATAATTTGCTTGGTCACCAGAAAGCTTCCATTGCTTGTCTGGTAAGCTGAAAGCGTGCATTACTTTCCAGGTCACTTGAGTGCTTGCATTACTTTTCTGGCCACCTGAGAGCTTACATCACTCTCCAGGTCACCTGAAAACTTATATTACTTGCCTGTTCATCTAAAAGCTTACATTACTTGTCTGGTAACCAAATAGTTTACATTAATCTGCTGATCAACTGAAAGCTTACATTACTCTCCTACTCACCAGAAAGCTTATGTTACTCTCCTAGTCACCGGAAAGCCTACATTATTCTCTTAGTCACCTAAAAGCTTAGAATACTCGCCCAATCACCCGAAAGCTTACATTATTCTTCGAATCACTTGAAAATTTCTATTACTCACCTAGTCACCTGAAACTTTATACTGTTCTTTTACTTACCTTAAAGCTTACATTACTCGTCTGGTTACCTGAAAGCTTACATTACTCGCCCGGTCACATGAAAGCTTCATCTACTCTCCTGGCCACCTGAAAGCTTACATTACTCGCCTCTTCACCGGAAAGCTTACTTTCCTTTCCTGATCACCTGAAAACTTACATTACTCTCTTGGTCACATGATGGCTTGTATTACTCCCCTGATTACCTGAAAGCTTACATTATTTTCATAGTCACCTGAAAACTAAAATTGCTCTCCACATGAAGGCATTAATTACTCTCCTATTCACTCGAAAGCTTACATTACTTTCTTGGTAAGCTGAAATCTTACATTACTCGCCTAGTCGCCAAAGATTTACATTACCTTCTTAGTCACCTGAAAGCTTACATACTCTCCTTGTCATCTGAAATCTTACATTATTCTCCTGGTCACCTGAAATATTACATTACTCTCCTACTCATCTGAAAGCTTAAATTACTCACCTTGTCACCTGAAGGCTTACATTACTCTCCTTGCCAACTGAAAGCTTACATTACTCTTTTAGTCACCTGTAAGAATACATTACTCTCTTGGTCACCTGAAACTATATATTACTCGCTTGATCACCCGAAAGCTTACATTACTCGTCTGGTAGCCCGAAAGCTAATATTACTCACCTGGTCACCCTAAGACTTAGATCATTCTCCTAGTCACCTGAGAGCTTACATTCCTCCCCTGACTGGTCACATGAAAGCTTGCATTATTCGCCTGGTCATCCGAAAGCTTACATTACTCACGTAGTCGCATGAAAGTTTACATTACTCTCTTAGTCACCTGAAAGTTTACATTACTCTCTTTGTCACCTGAATGCTCAATTACTCTACTAGTCGCATGAAAGGTTACATTACTCTCTTAGTCACCTGAAAGCTTACATTACTCTCCTGGTCACCTGAAGGCTTACATTACTCTCATGATCACCCGATAGCTTACATTACTCGTCTGGTCACCAAAAAGCATATATGACACTCCTCGTCATATGAAAGTTTACATCACTCTCCTGGTCACCCGAAAGCTTAAAATACTCTCCAGGTCACTGGAAAGCTTACATTATTCGCCTCCTGACATGAAAGCTTACTTTACTATCCTCATTACCTGAAAGCTTACATTACTCTCCTGGTCAGAGTCTTAGTCACATGAATTCTTATATTACTCGTCTACTTACCTGAAGGCTTACATTATTTCCATTGTCACCTGAAAGCTTACTTTACTTTTCTGGTCATATGAAAGCTTCCATTACTCTCCAAGTCACCGGAAAGATTGCATTGCTTTTGTAGTCACCTGAAAGCTTACATTACTCGCATGACCATCCTAAAGCTTACATTACCCTCCTAGTCACCTGAAAGTTTACACTACTCTCCCAGTCACCTGAAAGCTAACATTAGTCTCCTAGTCATCTGAATGCTTACATAACTCTCCAGGTCACATGAAAACTTATATCAATCTCCTGGTTACCTGAAAACTTCCATTGCACTCTTAGTCACCTGAAAGCTCATACTACTCTCCTGGTCACACGAAAGCTTACATTACTCTTCTAGTCACCTGAAAGCTTACATAACTCGCCTCCTCACCTAAAAGCTTACTTTATTACCTTGATCACCTGAAAATTTACGTTACTCTTCTGGTCACATTAAGGCTTACCTTACTCTCTTGGTCACATCAAAGTTTATATTACTCCCATGGTTACCTGATGGCTTACATTATTTTCATAGTTACCTGAAAGCTTACATTACTCTCCTGGTCACATGAAATCCTGTATTACTCTCCTAGTCACCTAAAAGCTTACATCACTCTCCTAGTCACCAGAAAGCTTCCATTTCTCTCCTGTTCACCTGAAAGCTGGCATTACTCGCCTGATCACCCGAAAGCTTACATTACTCTCTTAGTAACCGGAAGGTTTACATTATTCTCCTTGTCACCTAGAAGCTTACATTGCTCTCTTAATCACCTGAAACCTAATATTCCACTCCAGGTCACCTGAAAGCTTACATTAATTGCATGATCACCCCTAAACTTACATATTTCGCCTGGTCACCTAAAAGCTTTTATTACTCACCTGGTCATCTTAAAACTTATATTACTCTCCTAGTCACCTGAAAGCTTGCATTACCCTCCTGGTCACCTGAAACCTTACATTACATGATTGGTCACCAGAAAGCTTACATTACTTGTCTGGTCAGTTAAAAGCCTGCATTACTTTCCTGGTCACTTGAGCACTTACATACTCGCCTGATCACCTAGGCCCTGACATTACTCTCCATGTCACCTGAAAACTTTTATTACTCGCCTGATCACCTGAGAACTTACATCAATTGTCTGGTCACCTGATAATTTTACATTGTCTGCTCACCTAATAATTTACATTAATCTGCCGATCACCTGTAAGCTTACATTTCTCTCCCGGTCATATGAAAGCTTACATTATTCTCCTAATAACCTGAAAGCTCAAATCACTTTCATAGTCACTTAAAAGCTCACATTACTTACTTGATCACCAAAAGCTTACATAACTCTCCTAGTCACCTAAAAATGCACAATACTCACCTGGTCATCTGAAACCTTATATTACTCTCTTAGTGCTCTGAAAGCTTACATTATTCTCCTGGTCACATGAAATTTATATTACTCTCCTAGTCAACTGAAAGCTTACATAATTCACCTAGTCACCTGAAAGCTTACATTACTCTCCTAGTCACCTGAAATCTTACATCACTCTCCTGGTCACCTGAAAGCTTACATTACTCGCCTACTCACCTGAAACCTTTTTTTTTACTCACATGGCAACCTGGAAGCTTATAATACTCTCCTACTCACCTGAGAGCTTACATTACTCGTCTGGTCACCTGAAAGCTTACATTTCTAGTCACCTGAAGGATTACATTACTCTCCCAGTCACCTGAAAGTCTACATTACTCTCCTAGTCACTTCAAAGCTTACATTACTCTCCTACTCTCCTGAAAAATTACATTACTCTCCTGGTCACCTGAAAGCTTACATTTGTCTGCTAGTCGCCTGAAAGTTTAAATTACTCACCTGGTCACCCGAAAGTTTATATTACTCCGCTAGTCACCTGAAAGTTTACATTACTCTCCTAATCACCTGAGAATATACATTACTCTCCCAGTCACCTTTAAGCTTACATTACTTTCTTAATCACCTGAAAGCTAATATTACTCTTCTATGCACCTGAAGGCTTACATCACTCACTTGGTTACCCAAAAGCTTACATTACTCTATTAGTCACCTGAAAGTTTACCTTACTCTCCTAGTCATCTAGATGCTTACATTACTCTTCTAGTCACCTGAAAGCTGACATTACTCTATTAGTCACCTGAAAGTTTACTTTACTCTCCTAGTCATCTAGAAGCTTACATTACTCTCCTAGTCATCCTAAGGTTTACATTACTCTCCCGGTCACCTGAAAGTTTACATTACTCTCTTAATTACCTGAAACCTTATACTCCACTCCAGGTCACCTAAAAGCTTACATTATTTGCATGATCATCCGGAAGCTTACATTACTTGCATGATCATCCGGAAGCTTACATTACTCACCTGGTCACCTGAAAACTTTTATTACTCACTTGGTCACCTTAAAGCTTCTTTTACTCTCCTAGTCACCTGAAAGCTTACATTACCCTCCTGGTCACATGAAAGCTTACATTAATCCCTAAGTCTTCTGAAAGCATACATCACTCTCCTAGTCACCTGAAGGTTTACATTATTCTCCTGGTCACCTGAAAGCTTACATTACTCCCCTGTTCACCTTAAAGCTTACATTATTCGCATGAATACCCAAAAACTTACATTACTCGCCTGGTCATCTGAGAGCTTTCATTACTCACATGGTCATCTGAAATCTTATAATACTCTCCTACTCACCTGAAAGCTAAAATTACCCTTCTGGTCACCTGAAAGCTTACATTACTCACATGGTCACCAGAAAGCTTCCATCACTTGATTGGTCACCTGAAAGCTTTTATTACTCATCTGGTCACTAGAAAGCTTACATTGCTCTCCTGCTCACCTGAAAGCTTACATTACTCCCCTGGTCATCTGAAAGCTTACATTACTTTTATAGTCACCTGAATGCTTACATTACTCTGCTAGTTACCTGAAAGATAGAATTACTCTCTTGGTCACCCGTAAATTTACATAACTCTTCTAGTCACCTAAAAGTTTACATTACTCTCATAGTCACCTGAAAATTTACATTGCTCTCATAGTCACCTCAAGCCTACATTACTCTCCTAATCACCTGAAAACTTACATTACTCTCCTATTCCCCTGAAAGCTTACATCACTCGCTTGATCACCCGAAAGTTTACATTACTTTATTAGTCACCTGAAAGTTTACTTTACTCTCCTAGTCATCTGGAAGCTTACATTACTTTTCTAGTCACCTGAAAACTTATATTACTCTTCTGGTCACCTGAAAGCTTCAGTTACTCTCCTTATCACCTGAAAGATTACATTACTCGCCTCTTTATTTGAAAGTTTACTTTACTATCCTGATCACCTGAAAACTTACATTACTCTCCTGATCTCCTCAAGGATTACCTTACTCTCTTGGTCACATGAAAGCTTATATTACTCGTCTGGTTACATTATTCGCATGATCACCCGAAAGCTTACATTACTCGCCTGGTCACATGAAAGCTTTTATTACTCACATGGTCACCTGAAATCTTACAATACTCTCCTAGTCATCTGAAATCTTCAATTATTCGCCTGGCCACCTGAAAGATTACATTACTCTCCCAGTCACCTGAAAGATTACAGTACTCTCTTAGTCACTTGAAAGCTTACATTACTCTCCTGGTTACCTGAAAGCTTATATAATTCGCCTGATCACCCGAGAGCTTGCATTACTTGTCTGGTCTTCTGAAAGCATATGATACTCAACTGGTCACTTGAAAGCTAATATTGCTCTCCTAGTCATCTGTTAGCTTACATTACTCTCCTAGTCACCTGAAAGATTCCATTACTCTCCTAGTAACCTGAAAACTTACATTACTTTCCTAGTCACCTGAAAGTTTACATTGCTGTTGTTGTCACCTGGAAGCTTACATACCTCTCTTGATCACCTGAAAGTTTACATTACTCTCTCAGTCACCTGAAAGCTTACATTACTCGCCTGGTTACCCGAAAGCTTACAATCTTCTCCTAGTCACCTAAAAGTTTACATTACTCTCCTGGTCACCTGGAAGTTTATGTTACTTTTCTAGTCACCTGAAAGCTTACATTACTCTCCTAGCCACATGAAAGTTTACATTACTATCCTGGTCACCCGAAAGCTTGCACTACTCTCCTAGTCACCTGAAAGTTTACATTACTCTCCTTGTCAGCTCAAAGCTTAAATTACTTTCTTGGTCACCTGAAAGCTTATATTACTCTCCTAGTCACCTGATTTCATACATTACTCGTCTGATCACCAAAAAGCTTACATTACTTGCCTGGTCACCTAAAAGCTTAGAATACTCTCCAGGTCACCTGAAAGCTTACATTACTCTCCTAGTCACCTGAAAGCTTACATTACTCTCTTAGCCACATGAAAGTTTACATCACTCTCCTGGTCACCCGAACGCTTACACTACTCTCCTAGTCACACGAAAGTTTACATTACTCTCCTAGTTACCTGAAAGCTTACATTATTCTCCTAGTCACCTGAAACTTTTCATTACTGTTTTGGTCATATGAAAGCTTATATTACTCTCTTGGTCACCTGAAAGCTTACATTACTCTCTCAGTCATTTGAAGGCTTGCATTACTCTTCTGGTCACCTGAAAGCTTACATTCCTCACCTAGTCACCCGAGAGCCTACAATTTTTCTCCTGGTCACCTAAACGTTTACATTACTCTCTTGGTCACCTGGAAGCTTACATTACTGTTCTAGTTACCTGAGAGCTTATATTACTGTCCTGGGCACCTGAAACCATACATTACTCGCCTGGTGACCAGAAAGCGTACATTACTTGCATGGTCACCTGAAAGCTTAAAGTACCCTCCTGAAAGTTTACATTACTCTCCTAGTCACTTAAAAGCTTATATTACTCTCCTAGTCACTTGAAAGTTTACATTACTCTCATTGTCACCATCATGGAAGCTTACATTACTCTCCTAGTCATCTGAAAGTTTACATTACTCTCCTTGTCACATGACAGTTCACATTACCATCTCAGTCACCTGATAACTTACTTTACTTTTCTGATAACCAAATAGCTTACGTTACTCTCCTGGTCACCTGAAAGCTTACAGCAATCTCTTAGTCACCTGAAAGCAAACATTACTCTCCTGTTCACTTGAAAATTTACATTACTCGCCTCATCACCCGAAAGCTTACATTACTCTCCTAGCCACCTGAAAATTTATGTTAATCACCTGGTCACCTGAAAGTTTATATTACTCTCTTAATCACTTGAAAGCTTACATTACTCTCTCTCCTGGTCACCTGAAAGCTTGCATTACTCTCCTGGTCACCTGAAGCTTACGTTACTCTCCTTGTCACCTTGAAAGCTTCCATTACTCTCCTAGTCACCTGAAAGTTTACATTACTCCCCTGGTTACTTGGAAGCTTACATTATTCTTCTAATCACTAGAAAGCTTGCATTACTTGCCTGGTCATCTGAAAGCCTAAATTACTTTCCTGGTCACCTAAAAGCTTACGCTACTCGCCTCCTCACCTGAAAGCTTACTTTCCTATCCTGATCACCTGAAAACCTACATTACTCTCTGGTCATCTAAAGGGTTACCTTACTGTCTTGGTAACATGAAAGCTTATATTACTCGCCTGGTGACCTGAAAGCTAACTTTATTTTCATAGTCACCTGAAAGCTTACATTGCTCTGCTGGTCACATGAAAGCTTACCTTACTCTCTTATTCACCTAAAAGCTTACATCACTCCCCTAGTCACTTGAAAGCTTACATTATTCTCCTAATCACCTGAAAGTTTACATTACTCTCCTTGTCACCTGAAAGCTCATATTACTCTCCTGGTCACATGAAAACTTACCTTACTCTCTTATTATCTGAAAGCTTGCATCGCTCTTCTGGTCACCTGAAAGCTTACATTACTTTTCTCGTCACCTGAAAGCTTACATTGCTCACTTGGTCACTTGAAAGCTTACATTACTCTCCCAGTTACATGAAAGCTTAGAGTAGTCACTGGTCACCTGAAAGCTTACATTTCTGCCTAATCACCTGAAAGCTTTTATTATTCACCTGGTCACCTGAAAGCTTACATTACTCTCCTACTCACCTGAAAGCTTACATTATCCTCCTACTCACCTGAAAGCGTACATTGCTCTTCTTGTCACCTGAAGGCTTACATTACTTTTCTGGTCACCTGAAAGCTTACATTACTTCCCTGATCACCTGAAAGCTTACATTGCTCGCCTGGTCATCCGAAAGCTTACATTACTCTCCTAGTCACCTGAAAGATTATATTATTCTCCTAGTCACCTAAAAGCTTACATTACTCTTCTTGTGATCTGAAAGCTTACATTGCTCGCCTGGTTACCTGAAAGCTTGCATTACTTGCCTGGTCTCCTGAAAACGTACATATCTCTCCTGGTAATCTGAAGGCTTACCTCACTCTCTTGGTCACTTGAAAATCTACGTTACTTGCCTGGTTACCTGAAAGCTTGCATTATTCTCATAGTCACCTGAATGCTTACATTACTCTCTGGTCACCTGAAAGCTTATATTACTGTCCTAGTTACATGAAAGCTTACATTACTCCCCAAGTCACCTGCTTATACTTCTCTCACACTCCACTGAAGGTTTACATTATTCTTCTGATAACCTGAAAGCTTACATCACTCTCCTGATCACCTGAAAGCTTACATCACTCTCCTGATCACCTGAAAGCTTACCTCACTCTCCTGATCACCTTTTGTCCGCAGGTGTCGTGTGGAAAGGTTGAGGAGGATGAAGTGTAACACGACGTACCAGGAGGAGTGTGGTCAGCTGGCGTTTGTGAACGTGGTGACCTACCGGTACCTGGTGCCAACGCTCATCTGTGTGGGGGTCTTGACCAACCTGGTGAACGTTGTCATGTTGTGGAGGGTCTCACGCCAGCAGCGGCGGCAGGTTCAGGCAACCACCTTCTCCTACCTCATGTGGCTGGCCATAACAGACATGCTCGCCTCTCTCTCCCTCCTTCCTTCCATCGTTCACTTCGATCGTACTCAGCTCTCCCATGCCTGGGCCTTCTACTACGCCCACCTGGAGACCCCCGTTCAGAATGGCCTCACGAGCGCCAGCGTGTACATTGTGGTAGGTCTGTCGGTGGACCGGTACGTGGCCGTGTGTCAGCCACGTCGCTACCAGAGCGTCAGCGCTCCCAAGCTGGCTCTCATCCGTATTACCTTGTCTCTCCTGGTGCCCGTTTTCCTCTACACGCCTCATGGCTTCTCCCAGGAGGTGTACCTGAACGAGACCAGCCTTGCCTACACCTACGATGCGGTGAAGATGGCTCATCCTGGGGTGTGGTACGTGTGGCTGGTGGTGGTGGAGCTGTGTCACCGCATGGCCCCCGCCACTCTCCTCGTTGTCCTCAACTTCTGCATCATTTACAGTTTCCGGCAGGTGACGGCACGACGCAGGGACATCACCAAGAACAAAGGAGCAGTAACCACACAGGACAGCAACACCAGCAAAAGGAGCGAGGATAACTATAGAAGTCAGCAGGAGCAGCGTCTCATCTACCTCCTACTGGCCATAGTGGCCACTTTCCTCCTGACCACACTACCGGCCGCCGTCCTGGCCCTCATAGACACGGAGGGACCCACTCACGGATCTCTGGCACACGAGGTAATAATAACATCCTCCTCCTTATACCGTCTGGCACACGAGGTAATAATAACATCCTCCTCCTTATACCGTCTGGCACACGAGGTAATAATAACATCCTCCTCCTTATACCGTCTGGCACACGAGGTAATAATAACATCCTCCTCCTTATACCGTCTGGCACACGAGGTAATAATAACATCCTCCTCCTTATACCGTCTGGCACACGAGGTAATAATAACATCCTCCTCCT